>JAODUE010010111.1:0-27900 GCA_027564755.1 Amblyopsis hoosieri | reverse complement strand
TAAAATCTCTGCATTGGCTTCCTGTTAATTTCAGAATTGATTTTAAGATCCTTTTACTAGTTTTTAAGTCACTTAATTGTATTGGTCCAGGTGAACAGTGTGGTGAGCAGCCAGCAGTTAACGGCGTCATGTGTCACTGTGCCAGGCAGGAACACCAGCGTGCTGCGCTACTGCCCTGCCTCTGACACCTGGGCGGCGTCCAGCTCGTGCCCCGCCCACGTGCGCAAGCAGCAGATGCTGTCAGTGGAGGACACCATCTACCTGGTGGGCGGCTACACGCACGAGCTGGATCTCGAGCCGGGGGCAGGGGTGTGGAACCGGGCCGCCGCCACCGCCGGCCGCGGCGCGGAGGACATGCTGACGGTGCGGTCGTACAACGTGGCGACGGACCAGTGGCGCCGGTTGAAGGAGAACACGTCCAAGTCGGGCCTGAACCTGACGTGCGCGTTGCACAACGACGGCATCTACATCATGAGCCGCGACGTCAGCCTGCCCACCAGCCTGGAGCACCGCGTCTTCCTCAAGTACAATGTCTTCTGCGACGTCTGGGAGGCCTACCGGCGCTTCCCGGCGCTGGGTCAGAACATGCTGCTCTGCTCCCTCTACCTTCCCAGTGTGCTGTGATTGGCTGGCTGGCTGGGAGGGGCGGGTCTACGGCGCTGGAGGGAGATTTACAGACAATAATGGTTCACAAACCTTCTGACGTACGAAACCCTGAAAAGAAGCGTTTGGCATCTTATGATATAGCCTAACTAGACTAAAATCACAACTTTGAGTTCACTACATATTCTGACTAGGTGATTCTGTTTATTTGTTAGGCAAGTGGGGATAGCCACGAACAAGCTAAGCATTTCACGTCAAAGCTTCATAGCATAGAGAGGGTTGCAATCCAAGTCACTTGCATAGCAAATACATACAAATAGGGAGAAACAGTCTGAACCTTTTGATTGTGCAGGGAATTTAAATAAAAAAAGAATTACTAGATATACAAAATGCTGTTTCAAAGTCTGGAGTACACCCTGGAACACCTCAGTCTCGAGCACACCCTGGGAAACCTCAGTTCTGACCCCTACGTTGAGACCCATTGCCGTGCAGCGGGTCTCACCTGCTATGTAGGGCAGGTGGTGGCTTTATTGGTGCAGACCGTCTAGCAATATGTCTCCAACTGAAAGCCTGTCGACTACCTATAGAAATGACAGAGTTACTATACTAGTTATATAATACAGTGTTAAGTAATATACATGCGCACTACCGCTATAGCCAAGTGGCTCGGCTATTAATTGAATTGTATGACAGCATGACTGGCAACTTCACATCATGCCTAAAATGGCATAGTACATTACCGGGGGAAAGTCTGGACTTACACATAACTCACTACGAACCTTAAACGCTGTTACAAGAATCTTAAATGGAACATTCTCATCTTTATGAGATTATGCAGTTCTTTGATGAGTGGCTTTAGTTGTACACTGCCAGTTTTATGAGAATAAATTAACAGGCATCTGGTTAAAATGCCAGTTGGAAGGCACTTAATGTGGCTTAATAAAGTCTTATTTTTTTACAGCTTATAGCTTGAGCTTCTTGAAATGAACAATGCACATGTGCCTTCTCAATATTAAAGGAAGCACATAATGCAAGACTATATATAGTGTTATCTAACCAGCAAGTGACCAAAACAAACCAATGTATGTTTCTTTATTTTACTGGGGACAGGATGGTCTAGTGGTCTGGTGTTGGGCTTCCAGCCAGAAGGTCATGGGTTCAAACCCCCTTGTAAGCATCCTTGATCAAGATGCCTAACCCCTAACTGCTCCCAGTGGTTGGTTGCACCTTACATGGCAGCAATCACCATCGGTGTATGAATGTGAATGTCAGGCAAAATACTGTAAAGCGCTTTGGATAAAAGCGGAAGCATAATAAATGCGCCCATTTACTGCTGCTGAGTTATAATTCTAATTGAGGTATAATATTATTATTAATATTATTTTTATTTGCACTGGAGAGCCACGGGAAACATTGGTTTCAGTAAAGACAGCACCTGTATTTATGATTTTATGATTGATATCTGCATCATTTTATGTTCAACTTAATGAATTGCAACTTGACTCTGCTACTTTGCTATTTGAGTCTTGCGAATAAAACACTTCAGAGATGAGCTTTAAAGTTTTTTTTAATTAAAAAAATGATATGTAGGGTACAATTTGTCAATAAATGAGTTTGAACACTGGAGCAAAAAACATGTTCACACCAAAATAACATGAACCTTTCTTGTCAGCTGTCAATCATGTCACTGGGAATTTATTTTATCTTTATTTTATCTTTAAGCTCACGTGACCTAGTTCGTAGTTATTATCCCGGTTCTGTTGAGTGTACCTGGTCGGGCAAAATCATGCTCAATGTGTGTAAAATATCCACGTCGACGGAAAACACCCTCCGCTTACACCACGTGTAGTCTGTGATGTTGCATCTCCCTGCGCTGTGCGCTGCCTCGTAAGCCCACCGGGGCTCGGACAGAGCCCTCCGGTACGTCTGGTTCTTGAAGATCACTGTGGTCCACTCTTTCCCCGACGAATTGTTCCAGTCTGCGACGGAGCCGCCTATCTCCCCGCGGGAGCCAGCTTGGGGCGCCGGTGGTCCGGGGCAGGGTCCCGGCACGGCCGCCCACGGTGGCAGGCGGGTTGTGGACAGCTGCGCTAAGTGGAAGAGTTCGGGATTGTGGCTTCTCCCCGAGATCCGACTGTGGAGCTGCGGGAGGCTGAGTGACAGGCAAGCCAGGTTGTCCTTGGTCAGCGGCCACTCCAGCGTGTTCCTTATGCGTGCCACGATCATGTGTATCGGCCAACGATACGGCCGGCCTTTTCCTGCAGTGTAAACACAAGAGCAGCTAACTGCATATCACCGGCTGTTGATGGCAGGTTTTGCAGTTCACCAATGTACCGGCACCGTACATGTAACTTTTACCGTGCCTAAATATTTACCAATGGTGTCTGCATTTTCCTATGATACTTTCCCTACACGGAATGCCTACGGTACCAGTACAGTAGGGTAGGTACGGTACCCGAAGACCACAAAATACGTTACCGTACCGTACTGTAGGCTATGTACGGGTATCAGTATTTTGACATTTTCCCCACCACAGATTACCGTACCAGAATATTTTGTATCAGCAACACACGTCCCGTAAAAGGACAGCCACAGAAGAGTTGTCTCTGAATAACAAGGCTCCATGTTGGTATATTAATTTGTTATCTCTGATTTTAATAAACAAATTAATTTGACTAGTGTAACTATGCGCGTCCGCTGTACCTGACATACTGTATCTCCATGGCAACATGTCTTGTAATTCTCCTCTACACTGTCAAAACATATCCACAAGGGGGCAGTGTATCCTAAAATAAAATAAAGATGTTTAATCTGTCACGAATCCATTTCACCTTGACACGCTTTCCCTCCTAAATGGAAATATTATATTACCAAAACACCGTTGACCTTTCATCAAAGGATTTATCTGACATTCACTATAAGAAGGATATAGAAACAAAACCTAAATCTCACCAGTGAAATGCAACCTCACATTGTTGACGGCCTGTCAAAATGTCATCCGCTAATTTATGCATGCCCTGTTTAAACTGAAGTGAGCAGCTGTCACTGTCCGCAAGGGGCCAGTAGAGGGCCGGTGTTTTTGTAACATCTGTAACTTAAGTTCTGTTCTGCGCTTTCGTCGGTGGGACTGAGCTGCTGCAAACGGGGGACTCCCGAGGGAATCGATTAAAGCCACCAGGGGGCGCCCATCATTAATCTTTCAATAGTCAGCAAACATGTTACAAGCGGTCTTTATTAATTTGTGAACACTTCACAAGTTAAAAGTCGTAACCTTGACTTTTACTGCCTCTGTAGATAGTAAAATTCGATCGACGTCACAGCCTATGGCCACAACCCTCCTTCGAATTTAATCCATCTGACGGGCTGAACTAGGCCCACTGGTTTATACGCAAACCCTGCATCGTAGGCTGACCTACTGTAGCGCAGCTGTACTGAAGCGAGGTTTTAATCAGTCGGTAATGTGGCACGGGCAGAGCGTGCAAGTATGCTGTGACAGTATGTTCTGGTCAGGAAGGCATTGATGCTGCAGGCTCTAAATCTATTGTGTTAGGGTGCTGTGTATGTGTGTGTGTGTGTGTGTGTGTGTGTTGAATGTAATGTGCTCAAGGGGCGGGAACATACACAGCATAGACAAGAGAGAGAGGGAGGGGAGAGAGTCAGGGGGGAGGGAGAGAGAGAGAGAGGACAGTGTGCACTAAGGGGGAGGAGAAAAGCACACACCCCCGCCCCCCGCCCCCTGCAACCTCACACAGCTCAGCCTGGTGAGGCTAACGTTCTGAAGGAGTCTCTCTCTGAGTCTCGTCTGCGTGACAGCGAGCCGGACAGTAACTAGGGAGGGGGGGAGACGGGGGAGGACAAAGAGGGGGAGAGAGGAGAAGGAGAAGAAGGAGAACGCGACAAGCTTTGTGCCTCCGGGACGTCCAGAGCGACAGACGTGATTCTCCTCACAATCCTGTCTGTCCTGTCCTCATCCACAGAGGTGAGAGAGTGCATGCACACACACACACACACACACACAGCACACACACACACACACACACACGCACACACACACACACACACCACGTACGCACTCTCACAAGCACACGTCGATCCCTCAGCCGGTGCGTGTCGCGCACAGCGCTCACCCACCAGCGAGCGATCCCCCTCCATCCCCCCACCCCCCGGGGGGTGAGGAGAGGAGAGGAGAGGAGAGGAGGGGGGAGGGTGCTCCTCCGTCCAGCTAGAGGCACCATGAGCCAGGGGACCAAGGGGGGGGGGGTGGCAGCCGGGAGGGACAAGGCGGGCGTGCAGCAGCAGCGGAGGCTGAAGCAGGCCACCCAGTTCACCCACAAGGACTCTGCTGACCTGCTGCCCCTGGACGGCCTCAAGAGGATGGGCACCTCCAAGGACCTGGTGAGTGACCTGCTGGATGGATGGATGGATGGATGGGTGTCTGCCTGTCTTTCTGTATCTCTGTTTGTCTTTCTGTCTACCTGTCTGTGTGTATCTGTCTGTCTGTCTGTCTGTCCTGGGCACCTGCCTGGCTCTAGGGAGCTTACCGCGAGTGTGTGTGTGTTGTGTGTGTATGTATGGTGCATGTTTGTGTGTTGTTGCGGGGGGGATGCATGTGTGTGTGTGTGTGTGTGTGTGTGTGTGTGTGTGTGTGTGTGATTTCAATGAGCCCTTTCAAAAGGATCGTATCCTGGACACGTTGCTATGTGTGTTTTCAGCTTCTTGTATACAGTTCTGTGGGTCTGCATGTGTGTGTTATACTTGTTTGTTGCTGTGATAACGCGCGGCGTGCCTCCTGTGTAGCCGTGTCCAATGTCAGCTGACGCGCTGCTGCAGGGTTGGTGTTACAGTGGCAGGCTCCAGAGCCACCTCATAGGCCTCTGGAGCGTACAGGAGCGGCCTTTAAAGGGGGCAGTCCCTTCAATGCCATAGGAAGCTCCGCCCCATTGGGCACGCGTTGCCAAGGCTGGGATAGTGCTGTGTGGTGCGGCCTGTTTGTATTCCCACATACGGAGCCAGGGCTGTGCAGAAACACCGGATCATCTTGTCTCACTGATTTTGACCAAAAAAAAAAAAAAAAGTGTATTAGCTTACAAACGCTGACTGCACCTTTAACAGGGAGGCTTGGCTGAACATCATGTAACATTCACACGGAGTTCCATGCCCGCTGCGTACGTGCGGGGGAGGGAAACTCCTTCTCAAGCGATGCTGGCTGTAGAGGTTCCCGGCGACGTCACCGCATTGGCATATCAACACATGAAGCACACACGGGCAAATGGCCTCAACACACAGAACAACATGCAGTAATACATAATGGATATACATGCATGCGTTGTAGCACCTCTCAACCATCCTCCATACCCATGACCAAGATAGAAAATACTATGTATTAAAAAAAGCACTGGATATGCCCGACCTTACAGTAAATGCTACTGACAATAAATGCAGTCACCATTTATATAAGATCATGCTAGATGCCTTCCCCCACAACATGCAACCTGACAGCACCTGCTCCATCTTCTACCCCTCCTCCGAGACACGACGTGGGCTCAGGAACTCCCAGTAATACTGTAATGGCCCCCGTTGCTTCAGTGTCACCTGTCAAGGCCTGACAGCGTTCGTAGAATCCTCGGAGTGCAACGGTGCTTCTCAGCTACCAGCTATTTGTACCCTGTGATTATCACACTGTAGATTCACGTCAGCCGAATACAACACCTACGTTTCCAAGCGAGGGAAAGAAAACCTCAGAGTTCCCCATTTTTTGATAGGTTCTAACTCTGTTATTAATAAAACCTTTGTTCCTTTCTTTTCATCGTATGCTTGTCCTGGTGTTGACTGTGATAACATCTCAGCAAGGTGTGAATGTTGGAGGATTGTGTATTCACAGCCGACACACTCGCAACATATGCAGGGTGAATATCTACTCTCCTGCCTGCTGTGAAAATTAACTCAAAATTGTTGTTTTTTTCATACGGTAAAAAGAAATGAGTCATCTACTCTAATAAGATATTGGAAAATATCTAAAACTCTACTGGCAGCCGATCATTCTGCATCTTCTCAAAGGGCAAAGCCCTCTTGTGATATATAACCTTATGATTACCTCTCCTGTCTACATGGAATGAAACTCATTTAAAAAGTTATCAGAAGCCCAATGACATGCAGCGCTAGTCTGTAGGGAGAACAATACAATTTGCCTGCCTGTAACATGTAATGTTCCATGCTATAATGGCCTGGGGAACGCTCCCCCATCATGTTTGCGTATGTTAACGCTCCCCTATTATGTTTGTAATGACTGATGGGAGACATATCTGTACTAAATGGCCAGAGAGCAAAATGTCTTCTAATGTTTTAAGCAAGCAGTAGGTATCCTAAGCAGATTTCCTTCATTTTGTAGCATTTCTATTGGCTAATAATGGCCATTAAGTGAATAATGTCCTGATTCCTGCAACATGCACATAAGTAAAACCAGTATGCCTATTTACATGGGCGTGCTCTGTGTGTGGGAGAGTCTGATCTGCAGATCATCCATCTGTGAGCAGGTATCCAGCTAGCTATCCATTCCGGTCCACTGTGCAGCGGGCCATGGGCGCCGGTTATGTAAGCGTTTGCTTCGCTGCTCTTTAGCCTGGGGACCCTGCAGCCTATAGTCTGGGCCTCCTCACCCTCTCAGACACGCTCCAGCGCGGCGCCCAGTAGCGCTCATGTCAAAGACAAACAAACGCAAGTGGCCATTTTAAAGGTGTAGTCAGCGACTGTAAGCTAATACACTTTTTGTCAAATTCACCAAATACTGTATCTCCTCGCGGTCCCGTATATACCTCTCTCTGTGCGTGCTGAAAAAAAGTATCTGGTGTTTCTACACAGCCCATGCCCCGTAAATAGGGACATAAACAAAGTGGTGCAGAATTGTTACACGAAGTACACACATGATGTGTGTCTATATAAAATATAATTGTTCAAGTCAAGAACGTTGCACTTCAAAGCTAATCTTTAGTTTTGTGTCTAACCGCTCAGTGAACTACAGCTTTCGTCTGGCACAACACACGTCACCAAAACCATTATTTTCTTGGGCTAGAGGATTGTGACTTCTTATTTTATCACCACGGACACAGAACGGGCAGCTGGTGGAACATTAAGGAGATATTCGCTGAATTTGATAAAATAAAATAAACTCTTACAAAAATTTGCTTACAATTGACTACACCTTTAACTCGTATTTGAACTCGTATTTGAACTGGACTCCACCGTGCGCGGGTTTACCGAATCAATTTCTTTAGACAGTGTGCGCGTGTCACACTTACCGACCGAAGCAGAGCTGCGTGTGGATCTATCTACGAACGTCCGCTGTCGCCCCCGTACGCCTCAGCGGGCGACCAACAGCAACTCTCTGTCACTCAAAGTGATGAGTGCGGGCGCCCGAGAGACTTCCGGTCACGCATCTGCCTGCGACCGAACCAGCCCACCGCCGCAGGCCGAATGGATTCAGCCTCAGGCTTATTATTAGTGTTGCGGGTAAATTAGGTGGGTTGGCGAGGGGGCTGAGACACACCACGTCACCCCGACTCCATGCCGCTACCCCCATCATCAGTGGGTGAGGGGAAGAAGGGGGGGGGGTGCGCTGACTCTCCCCCTAAGCTGTGTGTGAGCTAAAAATACACAGTCGACAAGGAGAAAACAAGATAACAACACAGGAAGACAGGAGATGGCAAGAGGGCTTGACGGGAGAGAGACTATAGGGACATACTGTAGATGTATGGAGAGAGAGAGAGAGAAAGAGGGGGGGAGAGAGAGAGAGGGAGAGAGAGGTAAAGAGAGGGAAAGAGGGAGAGAGAGAGAGAGAGAGGGAGGGTGAGAGAGAGACAGAACAGAGCAAGCGAGTAAGAGCGAGAGGGAGAGAGAGAGAGGTAATGTGACAACGCTTGCTGGTCTCTCTCTCTCTCTCTCTGCCTGGAGACAGGTTTGGACCAGATCACACAGTGTGCGTTCACAAGTCACCGCAGGTTCTCGTCAGCAAAGACAGAGCAGTCGCCTGTGCATTAAAGGCTGTGTGCACGTGCACGCGTTCATGCTAAACCCTTGGCTGCGTGTGTGTTGCGTGCGCAGCGTTACAGTAACACACTGAGTGCATTCTGAATTTAACACACAAACTGCTCTTTTAAAGGGGCCGTATACCCTGATATGCATGGTCAGAAGAATGCATCCAATGACAAATCACTGTATGTATGTATGGCTGCTGCAAGGTCTCTGGTAATTGCATTGACAATAGCACTTGCTTTCCCCACAAACCAACGTGATCGTTACCGGCACGAGCTCCCACCAAGACTCATCCTGACACGACAAACAGCCGTATCTCTGACGCAGCCGCTAATCAGAAGCAATTGTTGACAACTGTAACCTCCAGATTGGATGAGAGAGCCCGTCGTCGAGACATATGAGCACATGGATTGGTCCTAAATTGGCCCGGAACAAACATTACTCTCCAACTGGTTCACCACTAAAGAGTCGTTGATATTAAGCCTGACAGCAAATTGTATAATTGTTTATGGATATTGGCGTCAGGCTGGGAAGGCCAACTGTTGTTTCTCCATTAGATAACCTGATCTGCTGTAGCCCGGAGACAAGGAATTGAATTTGAATGATGTTGTTACGTGGAGAGTTGATGAAATAAGATGAGAATAGTAACATTAAAACGGCTCCACATTGAGAAACGAAGACACCAGTTGACAAATGAGTCTGCACTCACACAATTGAAACTGCAGCGCTCCTCTCCAGTTAAGTGAAGGAGCGGTGATTATTTATTGGCACCATGTCACCATGGGTCTCTGTACAGAATACACACATACACACCGCATGGCGTCTGCTTTGTCCAATCACGTGCCTTTGCCGTGCATACAGACACAACACCAGGGCTCTGCTCCGACAGTGTACAGTTGTACTGCGTATTCACTAGGGGTACCCAATATATCAACTCAGTATCGTTATCGCAATATCACCTTGTGCAATATCATGTCGAAAATGTTGCAGGAAGTGCAATATTCCATTTATTTTGTGGAGACATGTGTCCATTGGCTTTAACCTATTAAGAGAGAAACAGACGGGGTAAAGAGAGATGGCTGGAATCACATTGTGTCTGCAGGCTGTCACCTTCAATCAGTCTGCTTCAGGTCTGCAGGGAGGAACATGGGCCCTGGCGAACACAGACTGACACATTTAAAAAGCCAATTTTATTAACAGCCCTAAAATAACTCATTGATATTCTAGGGATCCCCCCTCTGGGGTTGATATGGTGGGCAGGCGGCATAATAGCGTTTGGCCGAGGAAAACTGTTGATAGAAATGATCTCCTCACATTCCAGAAATTACCTTTTCTGAGCTGTGCGTGTCAGCAGGGACAAGTTCTCTCAGACTAGCTAATTATGGATGTAAGTCCTCAAACAATGCAACTGCAATAAGCTCTGCAGTAAGCACTAACTGCAGAGAGACCTCAAATCGTTGTGTGATTGCGCTAATGAACGCCGATAGATTTGTTGTATCTCTTTTGTTTTGCTTCAGAACTCTCGTAAATGTTCGAGTTTGTGGGAGAGCTTTAGAGTGTCTGGCTTGGGGTGAAAGATCACTGGTGCCGGGGGGACCACCTCCTGGTAGAGGTCAGTGTCACTGGCAGGAGAGTGAACCTGACATGTTTTATGGTAGTGGGAGAACAGAGAAAACATGCAAACTCCACACAGAAAGGCTGAGACGACTGGGGTTCGAACCCGGGACCTTCTTGCTGTGAAGCCAGAGTGCTGTTGCCCTTTATTATGTAGGTCATGTGACCACGAGGGGGCATGCGAAGATACACCGTGATGGTGGTAACCATGATGTCGTTAGGTCACCCAGAACAACGACGAGTGGGCCAAGTGGTCGAGCTTGATTAGCTTAGAATGTCAAGCAGCTTATTTTGAAAAGAGGGGAGGAGAAAAGGAGAGTAGAGGTGTTGAAGAGAAGGGTAGAGAGGATTGGAGAGGGGAGGGAGAGAGGGGAGAGCAGAGGGGAGGGGAGAAGCCTAGTGATGAAGCTGAGTTTGGAGCACATCTCGATACGGTAATGAGGTGCAAGAGCGGTCAAGAGGCCAGGCCAGCTGTCCACAGGAAGGGCCAAGGGTGATCAGGCATGAGATGAGGGCATTACAGGACCACTGGGGGTCTGAGGTCTTCTCTTATTACCCCCCCACACTCTCTCTCTCTCTCTCTGTATGTCTTTGAGACTGAGAAGGTTAAGCTTTAGCTATAAGGTCAATAATAGCTGGATACAACTTTGGAAAGGAGGACAGCAAAGACTAGTTCTGCAAACTAATTGGACCACATTATAGCGAGCTACTGTAAATAACTAAATTGACCGATGCCAAGCCCCGCCCCCTTTTCGCCCTTTCCTCCAATGACAGCTGAGCATTTTTTTGAATCCGACAGAAACTCCTTCAGCTGTCTGTTTTGCTGTTATAGCCCACTATGCAGTTTTGTCCAGCCTAGTTACAGCACCGTAACTAGGCTGGACAGGTGAAGGGGGCGGGGCTTTGGATCGGTCAATTGTGTGTTTTGATCTTTCTCTAGCATGTTTATCAGATCTCACACAACCACATGACCCTGCTGTGGACTCATGGCCAGGGTGTGCTTTCTACATTTGATCTCCAGAATACTGAAACACATAACAGACTGTCACATGTTGTGTAAACATGCCACAGTCATGTGTGGAAAAAGCTTCCATTGCTTGGTAGAGTTCTCGGAAATACAGCTCCACGTCACCAGAACTGAAAGTGCCTTTCCAAGAACCTCCAGACACAACTTTCCACTGGTGGTAGACGCCTATTTTTACCTGGTCAAAGTTTTACCTAAAGGTTTTTTTTCCCCATAGTGTTATATTTCTAGAGTTTAGCTTTATATTTTTAGCATTTAGCTTAGCTTAATATTTCTAGAGTTTAGCTTTATATTTTTAGCATTTAGCTTAATATTTTTAGAGTTTAGCTTTATATTTTTAGCATTTTGCTTTATAATTTTAGCGTTTAGCTGTATATTTTTAGAGTTTAGCTTTATATTTTTAGAGTTTAGCTTTATATTTCTAGAGTTTAGCTTTATATTTTTACAGTTTAGCTTTATATATTTAGCGTTTATCTTTATATTTTTTTGCATTTAGCTTTATATTTTTAGAGTTTAGCTTTATATTTTTACAGTTTAGCTTTATATTTTTAGCGTTTAGCTTTATATTTTTTGCATTTAGCTTTATATTTTTAGAGTTTAGCTTTATATTTTTAGCATTTAGCTTTATATTTTTATAACAACATTTACAGATTTATGCAAATGTTTGTATTTATTTAGCTGGCATATCTGGAATTCCTTTACGGAAGTAAGGAAGTAAGGTAGGTAGGTAGGTAGGTGTTCTTGCAGGTTAGTTTAACGTTGTCCTTGGCACTAACCGAATGTGGCCAAATGTTGCCATATCTGTTCTGTCGTGAGTGGACTTGTCGGCGCAGTGACTTGCTAGGCCCTATTACAGAGCTGCTGGAGAATCCCCACTGTGTGATTACAAAGCAGTTTTGGGCATTCGAAAATGCCTATTGTGCATTTAAAAATAGCTCTGTGTGATTATTAGTTCTATCGGAGGAACAAAAGGGGAGCTTGGATGCAAGAGAATTACAGCTGAGCCCATATCTGTGGCCATGTATTTACTGGGCTTTTACGGTTTCGTGTCCTTGGAACGGACTTGTCCGCTTATAATGATTATGCTTTATTACTGGCTGTATTTGTTTGCTTTGTTTTATCTATTACTGTAATGTGAAGCACTTTGTGACTTCTGCCTGAGAAAAGCGCCATAGAAGTACATCCGTTCTTCTTCATCATCTTCTTCTGGCACACATTAAAGGACGACAGCAGTAGACCAAAGGCTAAAACCGTATAACTTCTGTCAACGTACAGGCATTAGTGCCAGGGGACTTGGTTAGGGGTTACTTGTGGTCTGTGCAGGCTATGAAAAACAAAAGTGTGTTTTATTATAAGAAGTAGGCATTCTGTCTATTGTCAAAATGGCAAACTGTAAAGTAACAATGTTATAATAATTAACTACTGCTCATAGTTACTATGTTACTATGTATTAGGCCCAGTAAGCCTAATACATTTTTTCGTATTTCTTTGGAATCACTTCTTTGTTGGTGTGTTCATGTTGTAGTGTAGCGAGCACACACGCTGTTTGTATTATTACAGTGTGTCTCTGCTCGGCACTGGCCAAACCAAATGGCATTAAGGCGCTGCAGGAGAAACACAATTTGTTTTGTTGTGTATGATTACGCTGCAGGCATAACGTTGAATATATGTATATACTCGACTGGATACAGACCAGAATGACCCAGCGTTCCATGTGTCAATGGGGAGATCCAAGGATTTCATCATACTAGTTATTGCCCATTATTCCTCATAACGGGTATTCTGAGTATATTACATTAATTCCCAAGTACCTATGATCAATCTGAGACCACAACAGTGTTTCTGCAGCAAAGTGTTTTGGGGGTAAAGTGACTTACTTCCATTAGCCTCCACAGCAGAATGCTGTTAGTGACACGCCCACTTATGAGACCAGAAGCGTTCCATGCTTACTTCCATTGAAACGCATTACAACGATCTATCTTTCCATCGTTATGAAATCTTTGCCGGGACCCTCTCGCCCCCCGCACAGCAACCCCACAACATCGTGCAGCGGCGCCTCCTGGAGGGCAACATCACGCGGCTGCGGGGCGAGGCCCGTGACCCGGGCCCCCGCGTGCGCTCGCCGCTGGCCGACAGCAAGGAGGGCAGCGGCGGCGGCGAGGAGCGCGGCGAGGAGCACAGCGAGAGCACGGCGGACGACTCGGCGGAGGAGAGGGAGTCCCCCGAGGAGAGCGAGAGGAGCCTGCACTCGGACGAGGAGGACGAGGAGGAGGACAGCAGCGAAGCGACGGCGGTGGCCGCCATTTCCACTCCCCTCGTCGCCCTGGTCGTTCAATGCAAGGTATCTCTCATTACTACTACTAACAGTAGTAAACACCACAGAGCAAGAAACAGCAGCACCGTTCTCCCTGGGGCTCATTTCTTTTACCTCTCGTTTATTCAGCACGTCTCCGTAATGGTCGTCTGCGTGGCTGAGAGGTTTCATCTAGCTTTGACCATAGTACACGCACACAACGCGCACACACACACACACACACACACACACACACACACACACACACACACACAACTTTTCCATGTTAATTAATCCCATGGCATCCAGACTGGTCATGTTTCATAAGTCGACACATCTTCAGCGAAAGGCACCAGATGACGTGCGTGCAGAGCCAAAGAAGGGCTCAGCAGTTTGACGGACATGCCTAAGGGGTCTTAACAAGGTCTCCTGTTTAATTAAGCTATGTCTAATTAAAATAAAACAAAACAGCGGTTCATATGCTTCACCTCGCGCTAATGGACCAGAACTCAGACACATCCCCTCAATTAAGCACCGTTAACCTCAGGGAAGTGTGTGCCTTGCCAGAGCATCCTTCCTTATACCTCCAACCAGAGGCCCAGTGGGTGCGTCTGAAGATCAAGGGCAAATGCTATTCTGGAAGCGTCCTACGATATAAGTCACACACTTATTACTGATGTTGTGAGTTTAAACTGTACTCTCAGCGTTCCCTCGGTCCTAACCATTAACTCTTACTGCCCGTTCTATCGCTATAACATGGACAAACATGTGATCAGATACAAACTACATAGTGCCCTTTGCTTCAGCATATTTAAAGCTGCTTATGGGGCATCAACACCAAATTCCAATACTAATATGAAAAGCGGGCTTTTCTTATTAGCTTATTTTTATACTTATTTTATTTATTATTTTTATTACCGTAAGACTACTAGTGTCATCAAGTGCAAATGCTGACGTTAACATTAATGCTTGGAGTCAGGCTAAGAGCTGGGGTGCAGTTATACACTTTAATATTATGTGACGAATGAGTGAATTAATGAATTAGTTATTTAGGGAAGTTGCAACAATACATGATTCCCAGAGTCATTCATTAGCCAAGTTCATACATTTACTAAACGGCCTAAATGGGATTTTTTTTAACCTATTACTTATTCTGCTTCTGCCCATGTTTCTTCACCAGCGTATTAAACGCTGTAAGTGTTCTTGGGTTGATCATTCATTCCGGCGCTATTTTCATCACTCGGGCGATAAGCGCATGCTGAGGCAGAGACAAAGTGGGAACCTTGTGTGTCCTGTAGCGATAAGCCTACCCTGTCTCTCCACAGGCACCAGCGGCACCCAGGAACAGACCGTATGGGAGCTAACATGTGATTGGCTCACAGCACGTATGGGAGCCTGTACACTGTACAGGATCAGGAGCTAACGCGTGATTGGCTCACAGCGGAGAAGGTTACATTCGGGAGGGAAAATAGCCGTGGAACTATAAGGTTCCTTGAAGGGGACGTGGTGATATATTTAAATGGACGAGGAGGACAGTGTATATGTGAAGTAATAAAGCAAAATAAATCATTAATAATAATAATAATAATAATAATAATAAAATAAGTAAGTAAAATGTCGTCATGTTGCACTATGGTTTCCTAACAACAACACAAATCTGTAGGCTACACAGTCTGTCACATTGGTGACATAATACTGGCGAAGAAGGAAGGGGGAGTCCATATTGCTTGATTCACACGTGGAGCTACCATAAGGTGCTAATACTTTGTTTTAATCTTTCGACTAAATCACACTTTTCCGTGAATCAGTTCGCCCACACGTGGGCAAGCGGCGTTGCACTTGCTGACAGAATGCTGCCTGTAGACTGTGTAGTCTGTGTAATGGCACCTTAGTAGAAAGGGCCCATTATAGGCAACAAACCACATAACCGCTAAAGTCTGCCACGCTGTCTGTTTCCCTGTCGCCATGACTCACAACAGTGAGAAGGCCCGCAGGCATCTGTGGGGGTGCAGAAAGACAATAGTCTTTGATCGGCATTCTGTCAACACTGCTACAGCGAAATTATACCCAGAGCAAAACCACTGTCTGGAAATATACAGTGTTGCAGTTGTTTACAGCAACCACAACCTGATTGCAACACCCTATAACCTGAACAGTGTTGACGTGACTTCTTTTTGGATGATAGTAAAGATCATGCATCTAATATATTTCTCCATGTGACATTTTCCTCGGTTGACTGATCGGTTAAAATGTTTGCTGTGCTAATATTTTACAGTCTAGTAATGTAGTAGTTTACGGTCTAGCATTAACAGCGTTAAGACAAGATACGTGTGCTCAAAGGGCATTCACATTTGGCAGAATCAGCGTATTAAAGCAAGGGATAGCTGTTAGCAATATGAGCTACATATTGCAAAATATATAATCAGACCATTGGCGTTGGAGTGAAGAACTAACGGTTACAGAGAATGTGGAGCCCGTGTTGATTAGCTACTGAGCAGTTTGACAGAAACCTGCTTTTGTTTCACAGAGGAGCTGCAGTTTAATATGCCGTCCCTCTGAGAGGGAATCAAGAAGCATGCGGGAAATATGAACCAAACAAACACTCCAATTGGAATTCCCTCCCATTGCTGTGTAATTGACTCGTTAAGCTAAATGGATATTGACTTGGCTGGCTGCTATACTGGAGAGTCACAAGGAGGAACTTGGCAAGCACCTCTACTGTGGTGACTCCAATTTGTTCAGAGGAAAATGGCTCATTCAAGGTGGAGGAATGCTGTCGGGACGGGCTGCGTTTGCTCCGGTGTGATGACGCCTGTCAAAAAGTGGCCCATTGTTTCCACTAACTGGGAACCTCCACTGCTGACAAATTAGCCCAATGCCAAGTGCCAATATCTGCAATTCCTCGAATGGCCACTTGGGGCTGACTCCAAATGTGACTCAATCCCCATCCCCAATCCCCATCCCCATGTTAAAATGTCCAACCTTACAGCAGAAATAAACATGCACCGCCTGGTGTAAAAGATAGCTTTGGTATCTATAGATAGTTTCCCCGTTCATGACAACTGTACGGCGGCTACAATTTTATATACTTAATCGTTTGAAAATATATGTATCCTATTATTATGGATAGAGACAGCATGGCTTGGGCTTCAAACTCGTTATTCAGAAAACGGAGGGTTTGTCCATTTATATATACAGTCTATGGTGACGTCACAGAGGGTCTGTCCATTTATATACACAGTCTATGGTGACGTCACAGAGGGTCTGTCCATTTATATATACAGTCTATGGTGACGTCACAGAGGGTCCATTTATATATACAGTCTATGGTGACATCCCAGAGGGTCTGTCCATTTATATATACAGTCTATGGTGACGTCACAGAGGGTCTGTCCATTTATATATACAATCTATGGTGACGTCACAGAGGGTTTGTCCATTTATGTCCTTTTCCTAAAAACCTATGGGTGCTGTCACAGAGGGTGGGTCCATTTACTGATATGGTCTATGTGGTCTCCCCTACAGTGCTGTGAGACTGATGTAAAGGCGTCCATCAACACTGGCTGCCAGCATAACCACATCTCCCCATCCTGCTGTCAGAGACTTGGGTAGGGAGACATTTTCTTGCAGTTCACCTAACAAACTGACATAGCTTTGAGAGGTACAGGCATATACCATATGTATGCATGAACAAACAAACCAGTTTCTATTCTCGACTAACTATCTGCTATGCTAGCTATATTAAGTAACAGTATTTGTTGAAATAAGTGTGGAAAAAACGAATAGAAACCCAATCCAAACTCCAAGACACAAATTAAGGCATATAGATTAAGATACACCCTTGTAAATGACATGTAGTTCTTTTTTTTCTTCTTCTGCACCATAAGTACACCATGTAACATGTATATGTATCTTTGGATGTGTGCACTGGCTGCCTATACATGTTCAGATTGGTACCCAGCCAAGACAGCGCCACCTATGGTTTGACCAGCACAGTGCGAGACCTGCAGCTTCAGCTGGGAAGACAGACAATCCAATGCTCGGCCATCGTCACAGGTAACACACGCTTCCCGTGATTTGTTCAGTACGTACCTGCAAACCAGAGCCACATAGAAGGGAGAGTCGCGTCAACTCCGTTCCAGACATCCCTACTCTCCCAGAAGTTCCAGGACTCTCCCGCATTTTACTTGCGGCTCCCAGACCCCCGCAAATAGTATACAATCTCCCGGAAAAGTGAAATCTTGCCTGTCGCCTCGAGGGGGTGGGTGCTAGTGGACGCACAAAGAGGTCATCTCAAAGTTACAACCGCAGATGGATGCCAATGACTCTCGGAAATTAGTTCCAGTAGATTAGGATGTCTGCCATTCACTCAAATGGACCGTTTTATTTTTCACAGCAATGGTGGATTGTGGAACTGCAAAAAAGTTTCCGGAAGTTAGCCGCAAAGTACCTTATTAATGATATTGTAAATGTAAATCGATGTATTTATTGATTACTCATTTCTACATATTACAGTAATGTATCTGTATTTATCATTTCTAAATTGCCCACCAAGCACATCCTGGAACTGTTTCGCGTCTCCATGAACCGCGTGACCGTTGAAAATGTCAAACTTCCATTGGCGCGACCCTCTCTTCTACATGGCTCTGTTTCAAATAAATAACACATCTGTGTTCAATCGATTCAGCGCACCGTGCACCAGAGACCTGATGTGTTTAGGCCTCTCCGTAGAAGCCGAGATGTTCCAGAGTTGCTAATCACTAAAAGCGCAGCCGAGTGCTGCTTCAGATTATTGTTTTCCGGCAGAACAAAGCCCCCAGAGTCCCCCTTCTCCAAGCGGCACTGACAGCCTTTAGTGGAAGTTACCACAGAAACCATTGCGCCAGGTGTACCTGTTGTTCTGACTGAAACACATTCTGCTCATCAGGCGTGTCCATTCTGCACGGCTTCTCTGTACACCTTATCTTCTACGCTATTGCAGTTGGCGGAATAATAGACGAGGGAGGGACACGGTGTTTAGTGGAGTTTAACATGCATTAAACAAGCATGCGAGCACCACCTTTGATTGGTATTCATGTGCCCTTTCAATCGCTTTCAAATATTAGCTGGGACCCCTATCAGTTTAGGCCCATCCATTATCCTTACCCTGCTGACAATTATAGCCCCTATGATTTTTTGATTAAATTATGTTTATTTATTTTATTATTAAAAAATTAAACACACACGTTATATATATATATATATAACTGTAAATCTCATTATATAAAAAACACATAGTATATACATATATATAGGTATATACTATATGTGTTTTTTATATAATGAGATTTACAGTGTAATGCATAACAAAATCATATAAGTAATTATGGTAAGGATAAATTAATAACTTTGGAAATTTGCTTTAATCAAGCAGCTATGCAAAAATTGCAGATAGTATTAAAGCCACTTCTAGTTGTCTAAACAAAGGGTGTCACTGGATTGGTTAATACGGTCTGCTGTGGCGTTAACTAACCCCACGTAGCCAACCCTAATGCAATACTACAGAACCTTCATAATCAAGGTCCTTGATCCTTACAAAAATAAATTGCAAGCCTGTCCACAAAGGGACAGTAGTACAGATTACGGTAACAGAAGATGAAATATGAATCTGTGTGGTGTTCATGTATGCACACGCATGTACAGTCTGGGAAATCAGCAGGCCTTTCATAACATAACATAACATAACAGTAAGACATTCAGTCCATAGAGAATGTAATTGAACAGAGATGTTCCAATGAACAGAGATGTTCCATTGAACGGCACTTCCGCATTCCATTTTTGGAAGAAGGGGGGGGGTGAATTTTCACCCTCTAGCAGACACAGACAATTGCCATTATTCCTCTCTGGGGGGCGTTAATGGGTATTTTGAGTACATAACATTAATTCCCAAGCACCTACGATCAATCAGAGGCCACAACGGTATTTCTGCAGCAAACTGTTTAGAGGTCGTTAGTGGCACACACGCCCATTTAAAGCTATTTGCACACTGCCCCAACAAATGCTGACCGACTCCAACCAACGCCAACTGTAACCAACTGGAGTTTTTAAGAGTTTGACAGTTTTCCAACAAACCACAATATGAGTGTGTTCTCCTGACAACTCGTCGTGTACAACGTCAGCGCACACGATTTCATTGAAGGAGTCTAGGCGGCTATTTAACTGTCCATATCTCACTTCACTTTAGTCTAGTTTCTGGACGTAGGAACGCGATTAAAGTTTTGGTAAGAGAAAATCCAACTCGTCATTATACGCAGCAAGCTGTTTTCCAACCGCGATAGTAGCCTACCGTAATGTCTCGACTTATTTGCAATTGAGATCTAGGTCTGAGTTGTCCTGCGCTCCATTTTTGCTTCCATTTAAATGCATTACAATGCTCCATCATTATTATAAAATGTTTTTTTCTGTCTCTTCCAGAGGATGAGGCGTCTGAGCTGTGCCTGGGTCTTCAGACTCTGCTGGAGCTCAAGGTAAGGTCCTTCTTGGCATAAATATGTCTGCTTGAACATCTGTTTATCAGGCATCCTGCTCGCCCAAACGTTCTCGCGCCGCATGGATTTGCATGGAACCCAGTTGTTGACACTGGAAGGAAGAGAAAAGTGTGTTGTATAACCTAGGTACATGTTAGATTGCAGTGTAGGTCTTTTTAACAGCTCAGTGATGTGCGAGTCAGATCCTTCACAAGATGAGGTTGAGCGGAAGCACAAAGGAGAAAACTGAGGCTTACACAAATGCATCTGATGGGTGTCAAACACATGATGAACCTCAAGAGAACAACATGTGTGATTACCAGGGTTGTAACTGATTATTGATCAGATACAGTAACTGTAACCAGCTACAATAGTGGAATCAGATAAAATGTGTTGATTGATGATTACTAGGACTACTTTCTAATTTTAAAGGGAAGTTTGCAGAAGAAAAATGCATAAAACAATCGACGGTTCTCTTAACCTTTCATTAACGTCAATCAATGCTTGAAATTAAGTCATACTTTAATCTGATCCCTCCCCTGAGCAAGATAAACGGTCACACAAATACAGCAATTTGGCATCGCCAACGCAGGAAATTGCTTCAGAACAATGTTTATGCGTGGAGTAATCTAAAAGTAACGTGTGACGTCCCTGATCATAATTTTAGTCTGGTCACTAGTAACTGTAATGGATTACATTTAAAAGTAACCTGCCCAACCTTGGTGATTACATGAAGTAGCCTTGAAGTCACAATACAGGCCTCAGCATCTTCCCAAGCAACTCACGTGGCTTCATCCTGCTTTGCAAACCCCTCATATGCAATATAGAAACCCAATTTCATCACAGAGGCACTGCAGGCTATACATATTAATTTACTTTGGCGATGCTCTAGCAAATCACAGAGATTTAACAGTTTGCTTTTGAAAGAGGCTCTTTTTTAATGGTTTGTAATAAAGAGACAAGCGATGCCCCCGGTGAAAACATTCATGTCCATATGCCTTTGCACTCAAGAAACAGACCATTATGTGTGAATAACAATAGTGTGTGTGTGTGTGTGTGTGTGTGTGTGTGTGTGTGTGTGCGTGTGTGTGTTGGGGGTAAGGGTACTTAGTAGAGATAGCTGTGAAGAGGGGTAGAGAGGGGTGCCAGCCCAGTCAGCACTAAGCATGTATAGAGGCCCAGCCACGCATTGTAGAATAAACTACAATATACACTATTTTTGTACACAAACGGAGAAATTCCCCTTTGCTTATGACTTTTCAATGCATACTGTACAATATCTAGTTACTGACAGGAAACTGTTTGGGATTTGTAGCCATTTGGTGTAATTATTATTATTACTACATTATTACTACAGTATTATAATTTCATTATTACATTACACAGTATTATTACGTTATTATTACAGTATTATAATTTCATCATTACATTATACAGTATTATTTCGTTATTATTACAGTATTATAATTTCATCATTACATTATACAGTATTATTACGTTATTATTACAGTATTATAATTTCATCATTATATTATACAGTATTATTACGTTATTATTACAGTATTATAATTTCATCATTATATTATACGGTATTATTACGTTATTATTACAGTATTATAATTTCATCATTATATTATACGGTATTATTACGTTATTACTACAGTATTATAATATCATCATTACATTACACGGTATTATTACGTTATTATTACAATATTATAATTTCATCATTACATTATACAGTATTATTACGTTATTACTACAGTATTATAATATCATCATTACATTACACGGTATTATTACGTTATTATTACAGTATTATAATTTCATCATTATATTATACAGTATTATTACGTTATTACTACAGTATTATAATATCATCATTACATTACACAGTATTCATTATTACATTCTTCTTCTTCCATTCTCCTGCTCCTCTACCTGCTCCACAGTGCTGTGTGGACCTGGGCAGCCGGGTGCTAAAGCTCCAGGGCTCTGGGGAGGAGCTGCCATTCCTGGGGTCCCCGTGCCACACCCGCTGTCGCCACGACACCAACGAGAACCTGTGAGCGCCGTGGCCACGCCCTGCCGCGCCACGATTGGCGGACGGTCACCGCGGCGACTACGAGGGGCAGTTTGCGTCTGAGCTGTTTGAATCGTGCCGTCTCACACTTGCAGCGAAGGGCAAGAATCCCCCCCCCCGCACACACGCATCTCTCTACCCCTCCACCCGTAGCTCTTGAGTTTACACCATTGTGTTTGTAGGTTTAAGACTCTAATAATGATTATGTCCTATTAATTAAATTAGCCTGTAGTTCACCATCTGACAATCTGATCATCCTTCGGGATTATGTACTCAAATCAATTGTTCTGTTTATCTGCTATAGTGCCCTCTGTTCTAAATACGGGGGCCATGGATATTGATTTAATATATGAGCACAATATATGTGTGCTTTGGTTGTACACCTTTACCATAAAGTTAAGTACTAAGCCGACTATATCATTTGTTGTTGAAGCGGCACCCTGCCCCCATCCCATTCCAAAGTGCTTGTACTCAGGACGTCTTGTCAAGTGGACTTAAGAGACCGTGAGCAGCCTTGGAACGAATCAGAGTCCCGTGTAACTAGTGTCACTGTCCGTCAAGCCTCACCACTAGGCGACAGGCCAGCGCGTTCTGCCCGAAGACGAGTAGACATCACTAACATTCGCTCTCTCTGTTCCTGAAGAAGAAACATCTCCAACGACACGCTGTGGTTGCTGATCTACTCTCCAACGTTGAACTGCTGTAGACGACGGTGTCACACAGCATCCCATCTGCATGACCGTAACGTTCTGTTCTAGTCTGCATGTTTGTGCAATCGTCCGATTGTGTCACGTGGAAAGCCGTGTGCGTGCACACGCCTGTACGTGCACACGCCTGGTGTGCTCGTGTGTGTACGGAGCACTTGAACCCGGGGCTTTTCGGTTTTCCATCATGCGGCCCGTATTTCACATCTCAAGCACTGCTTCACAGCAAGCTGCCAAAAGCTGAACCCAGCTGCCTTTGTTGGTCTCCTTCTGTGCCAAGGCACTCCTCAATGTTAGTTTAGGCATTTTTGTAGCTTTCTTGTAGCACGGGAGACAAGACCTTGTGTATTTAAACAAATGCAGTTCTTCACCTTACGTTTGCTGATTTGGTCCTATGTGAGTTTTATCCTCTTTTCTACTGAGGTCCAGGTTCATACAGGTTCCCGTTGGAACAATATTTTACACAGCGCTTGCGCTTGTCATTCCACTTCACTGTAACCAGTGAAGATTAGGCTAATCCGGAAGGATGATTCCATTAGAGACACTATTTTATTAGTATGGAATATAAAGTTAAATCACGAATGTGATCAATAATATTGCGTTTGACCAATCAGCATGAAGCTCTACTACCCCCTCAAGAGAAGAGGGTTAGTTCGGGAAAATAATTATCTGAGCGAGGTGTATTTCGAGTTGCCGACGCAAAATCTGAAGATACTCAAACATAAATAGTGAAAAGGAAACTGCAAGCTGCCCACTAGACCGATCTAGATCAGACCATCTTCTCCCAACATCTTTGCTTAGTATGGAGATTGAAACACTCCTGATGTACATCCCAAAAACCAATCAATCATTCTTTGCTTTGACAGCCTTTGGACCTATCTGTGCTTTCTGACCTCTACAGCGTCCATCTGAGCTCTCAACAGAAGTCACCCACAAGTATATTGGTTCCTTTTTGATGGACGTGTGAACCTCCTAAGATGTGATATAGGGAAATTAACGTACGAAAGAAAATTATTTTTGGTGTAATATTTCTTCTGATTGTTTTTTTTTGCCCTTTGCCTATTAAAAAATTGTATTCTGGCTAACTCTGTGTACAAGTGTTTGGAATTTTAATAAGCACAGACACAGCGTGAAACAGCAATCAGCTCATTTCGAAGCCCGAACACAATAAATGGTAAATGGGTGCATTTATATAGTGCTTTTATCCAAAATGCTTTACAGTATTTTGCCTGACATTCACCCAGTCACACACACATGGTGATTGCTGCCATGCAAGGTGAGACCAACCAACGGGAGCAGTTAGGGGTTAAGCATCTTGCTCAAGGATGCTTACAGGTAGGTCAACACTGGGGTTTGAACCCACAACCTTGCAGCTAGAAGCTCAACACCCAGCCCACTAGACCATCCTGTCCCCACGATTGTACCAAAGGGCTGCCGTTTTATGTAATTTTCAAATTAATTGCCATTTGTGTGTCCTTTTATGGCAAAGTTAGCAGACCGGAAGGTTCTGCATCACAACTGAACACGGCACCATATATTTGCTTTCGGGGAGACTTGAGCAGTTCTCCATTAATTCCCATGCTGTGTGCAAGCAAAACATCTCCGCGTCCAACACGATCATGTGCTGGCAGAGTGGCACCAAACTATATTAAGAAGCCCGTCATGTCAGTAGTTCCCACAAGGACAAATGTAATACTTTTTGCAAGACAAATGTGTGGCATAATTTGACTGATGACAGAAATGTTTTGCTTTTCAAAATGTGGAGAGTAAACTGGGTTTACCTTTCAAAGGTGTATAGGCAATGGCACAGTATACTTTATGTAGGCCCATACAGTATGTAAAGTACATGCTTCTTCCATGCACACGCACGCACACACACTGTGGGCATATCTAACCATGTGGGCGACAGCTTGGAACAAAACGTCCGTCAGAACGAGGGAGGCGATGTCACACTGACACGAGATGTCTTTGGGTCTTTCATCTGCCTTCCCTCTGTGCTTTTAGGGTCATCATAACTGTCAAACACCCCCCCCCCCACAAATCACATCCTGCCAGGACCTGATGGAAAGTACCCGCCGTCAGTTTGAGTCAGGTATCGCCACAGGAAACGCAGTTAACGGAACTTTCCACTTTGTGTTGCTATAGACCAGAAAACTGTCAGGCAGGTGTGTGAGTGTTTTTACACTTGTTAAAAGGTGTCAGAGTCACCAGTGCTGGAGAGAGTTGCTGTTATGTGAACTCAGTCAAAAGAATAAATAAAATAAACACCTTTCCCTTAAAGGTATAGTCAGCTATTGCAGGCTAAATTGTAAGCTAATACACTTTTTGTCAAATTCACCAAATATTTCGCTAGCTCATCGTTCTCTGTGCGTGTTGAAAAAATAATTAGATACTTCTACACAGCCCTGGCTCTGTAAATAGGAACATAAACAAACTGGCGAACACCGCTCACAATAACAAAGCCGTAGTACTACGCGTTGCTTTACAATGCGTTTCAATGTGTGAGGCGGCACTGCAGATGGATACTGTTTTGATTTGCGCATTTTTTGAACCAGGCTGTAAACACATTTATTTTAGCTGTAAATTCTGACATTTTAACATTGGAGTCTATTGGGATTTTCTCCCTTTTGCAGCCAGCCTCAAGTGGCCATTCGATGAACTGCAGGGTTCGATACATCTGCATTGTATTAATTTCTCAGCAATCGAGGTTCCCACTTGGTACAATCACCAGATATTATATTTCAGCGTGCACACAGAAATAACCGACAGCTAGCCGACGGTGGGGAGAGATTAGCTGACTTGAACAAAAAGTGTTAGCTTACAATCACTGACTTCACCTTTAAATGTCACATGCTTGACACCATTATAGGGGATTTAGTTGGTAAAAGAAAAACTACATGTATCAAGCCATGACAATTTAAAACTCATAATAGCCTATAATGTTAATGAAATTAGTTAATATTTTGCCTCTTCACAGGATTAATGTATTTATATACATTGTTTTTTTAAATTAAATCAATCAAACCTTTTCTAAAGTTTTTTAAAACATCTTATTTCCCCAAATAGTTTGGTAGCTTCTTCCTTAGACGTTTAAATAGTTAAACAGATCCTCAGCATACTGTAGCCAACATTAATCATTTGCAGCCAGCGGTGTTAGATGAAGACAGAGTCCACTCATTAAGATCAGCAATGATTAGCTAGCTTAAGTCTATAAGACCCCTCCATTCCCCTACTCTGGGTTCTCCTCCATCTCCAAGCAGATCGAGGCGATTTACCTCACCTGTCACAAGAGATCGCTCTCCGTCTCCACTGTCTCTCTCCCCCGCCCGTCGGGAAGTACTTTGATTCACTCTCACACACATGCGCCGCCCTGCTGGGGTGAGATGGGAATGACACCGCCGCCTGAGTCTGAGCGTTGCAAGGTGAATATCGATCACTGACGTAACGAGCGAGACCTCTTAATGCGACTCCCCGCTGGCGAGGGGCTGAACCGGGCCTCTGAAAAACACTGCGGGACGACGTCCTGCCTGGATAAATACACAGCGAACGCTGGAGGAGAACAATGGGCTGTTTAAGAGAATGGGGATAAAGGAAGCAGAAACCAACGTGCGCTTACGCACGACAGAAACCCTGGGTTGTGTTTTAAATTCTGCCTGCCTCCGGGCAGTGGCTAATAAACGCCTCCAGTTTTATTTACCGACACAAATCCTTCAACATTCATCTGTCTCCTAAAGCTGTGCGTGTGTGCGTGCGTGTGTGTGTGGGGGGGCGGGTACTAATCCTGAAGCAGAGTAAATATGGCCACCTTAATCAACCGTGTCAGTTCGTCAGCTGGGTCGGATCAGAGACCGGAGGATGTCAGAATTGTCAGTCAGGATCAGCTCCACGGACGCCCTCCCCACACACACACATGCATGCACACACATGCATGCACGCACACATACACACACAATGGCATGCCGTTTCTGAGTCCTTTCTTATTAAGGTGGTGTTGACTCACTTAGCGCTCTGCCTTTCACAGCCCTGGTATTATTACAACCTCCGATTCATGATGACTCAAAGGCAGTCACTCATCTACAGTATGTACCCATAGGCGTATCTAATGGAGTAGGCCTACTGCTACTGTAAATCAATAGCCCATCAAGGCTGGCTCCTATAAAAACACCCCTTGGTTATAATAGCCCAGCAGAGAGGATTATTAATAAAGGTAGGGTCAGGGTGATATATTTCTCAGACACCCAATGTAGTCTGATAGCAGTCTCGCAGATGAGCCAACCTTTACTTGCATAAAATCTGATACCTACTTAAAAGGAGGGTTATTTAAAAAAATTCTTGCTAATTGGAGCTCAAATCAAAACAATAGCGCTGCCTCCTACATTGAAATGCATTGTGAAGCAAAGCGTAGTATATGGCTTTGTTGTGATTGGTGTTTGCCATTTTATGTTGCTATTTACAGAGCCAGGGCCGTGTAGTACCAGATTATTTGTTCAGCATGCACAGAGAATGGTAAAATAGCTAAATGTGAGGAGATATTTGGTGAATTAATTTGACAAAAAACATATTAGCTCTCAATTAACTTGCAATAGCTGACTATACCTTTAGCAAGAGAGATACTTTGATTGACATACGCGACGACCTCACTACTCATTGACAAAATTGCTAAAATTTTAAAATAATACCGAGGAATTTCGTGGGACACAACACAAATGTGTGTTTGCATGTAAAACTGTTAAATAGTAGTAAAAAGTAGGCTATATGTTTACTGCATATAAAAAAAGAAAAGATAAATAAAGTACTGCAATAGTGCCATGCTAGAATTACATAATAGTCTTGTGATTGACAATGCTAACAGCAAATGAAGCTCTACTACCACACTTCCTGATAGTGCTGACATGCTTACAGAGGCCTACAGTATGTATCATCAAGTCATGTATGTGCTGATGAAGGGAAGAGATTGAGATTGAGACGGTCTCTTATGTGACGTAGTGCTGATGAAGAGGCTGAGACTAGAGACAGTCTCTTATGTGACATAGTGCTGATGAAGA
>JAODUE010010102.1:16217-27901 GCA_027564755.1 Amblyopsis hoosieri | reverse complement strand
ATACGTGTGTATATATATACGTGTATATATATATATATATTAATATGTGTATATATATATTAATATGTGTATATATATATATATATATATATACGTATATATATATATATACGTATATAAATATTATTTTTTTGGCCATTTGTCATTTTTGTGTTATAGAGCTTGGCAATATAATGTTTTAAATATATGCCAGTGTGGGTTGTGCAATACAATCATGTTAATACTTTAGTGATGTAATTGTATTACATTTTTATAAAATAACAAAGAAATTGATTGTAATTTTGAAAAAATATGTTGGCAATATTTCCTAAATATTAGTATTATACTGGCATTGCATTATGTGTGTTCTGTTGTACATAAGTGACACATTGCCTGTCAAAAGTAATTTCATATAAATATACACTATGTCTCTAAAAAAGAACAAATCAAAGTAAAAAGACTAATGGATGTCTCTGAATCTAAACACCAATCTGCAAATGTTTTACATACTGTACAGCTAGTTGGCATAACAACGGCAGTCGCTTCCTGTTAACAAAAATGTTCCTTGATTGATGGCAGAGGGCAGTGTGTGTCTGACCTGACGCTCTGATTTGAGTGCAGCACAGAGCTTGTTGGCTGAGTCTATTCATACATTATTAAACTGGCCCCTGAACAGCAGTAAAGCTTTACATGTGTACTACACATAACTGCAGAGGCAATTGGCCAACACAGCCTCTGTATTCTCAAAGGTGTCTGTGTTGCTTTTGGCTTTCCTAGCGCAATAAGCAATATTCTTCATGTTAAATACATCTGGCCAATACATCTGTTTAGGCATTGGTTAAAAATAGGCCTCTAATGTAATTTGTATACACTATTATTCTCGTAAGAGAGATCACTGTACTGCAGAAATGTACAGTATACTGTATGTATGTACAAATACCTTCCGTTAGAGCAGCACAAGCTGACCAATCACAAAACGTCTAACATTGTTGTTGTAAAATGGCACAGTAGTGATCAAATCTAAATATAATACGCCATCAGTAGTCTCTCCAATGTAGTCCATTGATTGCAAGTGTCTGGTTCAGTTCCTCCAGCATCAGCAAGCACTGGGAGTCCGAGCTGGAGGCTCTGAAAGGAAACAACGCCAAGCTGACCGCAGCGCTGCTGGAGTCTACAGCCAACGTCAAACAGTGGAAGCAACAGCTCTCTGCCTACCAGGAGGAGGCTGAGCGCCTACACACACGGGTACAGCTCACACAAACACCCCCCCCCACCCATATGGGAAGAACAGCCCACCCATTACAAAACAAGTGTACAGTAAACATGTTGTCCTCCACCACTGACATTCTCTGATCTCTCTCTCTCTCTCTCTCTCTCTCTCACTCTCTCTAGTGGTGGAGAGGTGTAATTTCATTAGACAGTCAGTTTAACACATTAAATTGCTCACCATTGCATGACTATTTCTCAGATTGCCATTTTAGTGTTTCAAAACAATTGCAGTCAATTACAGTCTTTTTCAAAGACAAGATAAAGGGAAGAGCTTCCCTTCAATTTTTGGGAATTGTAACCGCAATGGGGGTGTTTTTCAGGTGACAGAGTTGGAGTGTGTAAGTGGTCAAACAACCGTGATAAAATCTCAAAAGACGGAACTCAACCAAACAATAGAAGAGTTGGAAATGGCATTGAAAGCCAAGGAAGAGGTACATCTTCGTTTTTTTTTTTCTTTTTTTACACACGTGAAATGTGTTCACACTATTGGCGGTTGCATATTTATATTTTTATATTTCTCACAATGTTGATTTTTGTTATTTTGTAATGACTGGCAGGAACTGGAAACACTTAAAACAGAGATGGAGAGTGCCAACGAGTTTCAATCTCAAAAAGAATCTCTTACACAGAAATTACAGGTAAATATTCAGTTCTCATATTAGCAGCTCTGCCCTGATGGAGTTCTGCTCTCAGACCCCACCCCCCCCTACCATCCCACAGCTCCGATGGGAGCTGTGGGACTACACCATCCCATTCATTAGACATATTTAGTGGGTCAAATGTTCACCACATTCTTGATCTCAGTCCCATGACGAAGCTCCACTACATAAGTGAAATGGTATTGTATGCTGTGTGTGTGTTAGATGTGTCTTCATCCAAAAACAGACAAGTATCGGTGTAATGAATTTATTCGACAAAGGTGACTTAAATAAAATCTATAAATGTAGACCATTTTGGGTCAGGATATACATTTTAAATTAGTCTTGTATTAATTCAAGATTTAGAAAAATCCTGTAATTATGTATTGGAAGAAGTTATTTATTGATGTGGTGTTTATATATTGACACTACGCATTGCTTGGTATAGAAGTGTATCCAATGTTTAAATACAGCGTCTGTAAACGCTCATGTTCTCTGTCAGGACACAGAATCGAGGAACCAGGCGCTGGAGAGCCAGCTGGGCGACCTCGAGCAGCACTTGGAGAGCGCTCAGCAGGAGAAGGAAGCTTTTCGCAAGAGCCTCCGCTCGCTGCTGGAGCTGCTGGACGGCAAGATATTTGAGCTGACCGAGCTCCGCGACACGCTCGCCAAGCTCATTGAGGGCAGCTAGAGCGCTCACACACACACACACATACGTAACACAACACAGCCTCCATTGCCAGGGCTTAGAGTGGCACTACACAGAAGGTACGCATCAGGCTCCTTGCCATCGACGTATGTGAACGACTTGAATCCTTTCATTTCCACTGCTAATTGACGTGCATATTATGTTTACACACTTTTTGCATCAGCCCCACACATGTATGTTCAGAGTGGAACGTGTTTACAGTGGCCTCATAGAGGCACCGCACGGACCATGCCTTCCCTTCGCTAGTCTGTCCACAGGAATATTCTAGACTGGTGGCATGATTGACGTATTCTCATTTACAGTATATAACTAGCATTCCATATGAGGGGGCTTTTAATTTAGTGAATTCCCTTCCTCCAAAATCATCCCTACTCATTTTCCTTATCTCTGCTTTGGTGCATTAAGTCACGTAGAGGAGGGGATTGTGACATTCTTTTTCTTGCATTCAGGTTTCTGCTATTGGTTGCAATGCTAAAACTCACGTGAAACCCACATAAAGACACTTTTTTTCTAGACAAAGTAGGCCAGCGTCCAGTAACTACTTTTACGCATTTACCTTGAGAGCTCTTTGGCTGGAGGAAGAAAATGGAAACATCATGAAGACAGCAGTGGAAATGCTGTTCGACATTCTATTTGACTTCGGGTGGGTGGGGGCGTCCTAATCTTATACAATATGAGCAATACAAACCCGTCAGAATTTTAACACTACATTTTCACTTTCAGGTAATTAACTGTTTTCTCTGAGACAACAGACTACCACCATTAAGATGTGGTTAATGTAGTCTTTCTTTCTATATACTTTTCTTAAGAATACTAATAACTTCATAGTGCACTTGTATGTAAAAATGGATGGAAATGAATTGTATGTATGGGTGAATCAAAGATTGTTTTCTTTCCCTCTTTGTTTTAGTTGCAACTTGAAGTGCAATGATTGAACCTTTAATTTATTATTAAATAACTCAATGGAGATAACTGATTATCATGGATGTTGTGAAACCATTTTCTTATAAATCTAATTTTTGCTTAATCACTTTGGTATGTGAGTGTTGAAGTATTTTTGTTTTGGATAAAAACTGGCAATATTTTTAAACTATTTATCAAAGGAAATACTTGTATAGCGGGTTGGATTTCCAGAGAAATTTTTGCCAAATATGATCCTGTACAGAAGAGTTTTTGCTGATGTTTACCTTTGGTACAAAGATGCATCAGTGGTAGCTGCGGTACTTTTTGTTGGATTTACTATTGCCAAAAATTCTGTGATTAAAATATGTATATAAGAACATTATAAGGGCTTGTTGATAGTTCTGGTACTTTTTGGAGACTTTGATTTACTGTTAACGTTATCTCATTTAAGTTATGAACTGTAGTATTACAGCTTGAAAGAGTAACATTTGAAGAGTTGGAAATGTTTATTATAACACGCTTAAACACTTGTAATTGAGTTTATAGTAAAAAAAAAATAAAACATTTAAGAATCATTTAGTAACTTTTTGTTTTAACAATTATGCTGGCATTACATACCTGGTTTGTGTACTAGGACATTAGCACTAATGTGTGTAATGTGCAACAATAATTCAAGTTAATATTTTTGTTTTATTTTGAAAGGAAATATACCTAGGACATAAAAAGAGCATAGGAATGTAATGGTAAGAAAAGATGCAATTCAACAAAAACGTAAACCATATAGTACATTTACATGGTATTTCTTTAAAAAGTCTTCCTCCATTTAATAAAATACGAAGCTTTAATAAATACTTCCATGATTTTAAGCATGCAGATATGATTTACACTTAATTACATTAGACTTTTCAGTTGAACAAATTATTGCACTTGTTTTAAAAGTACTCATGCATTTGGCAATAGAAATTTAAGACTGGGAATAAAATGTCTACATATATGCAACATTTGGGTTTTATAAATGTCTCACTTAAAAGAAAAGCACAGCAGGCCCAAATGCAATGAATATGGACGAACAGTTGAGTATTAAACAAAGGCTGTATGCCATGAGGTCTACAGGAATGTAAAAGCAAAACAGCATTGGTAGTTAGTCAGCATAAAATGGCTGGTACATATTTGTCCTCTAGGCCACTGTTTCTAAAGTTCTGTAAAGGTGATTGAGATTGTTTACGGTCACAGTCACATAAGCTATGGCCTTGCTCTGTTGCACACTAATTTAAGACAGATTGTACAAAAGCAAGCAAGCACAAAAACACTTGAATATAAAGTCTATTTGGACAGCAGTTATAAATTCCATTTGTTTTAGACATAATCAACTTAGCTATTTTAGTCAGTGCATGTGCTTTTTCTTCAAACAGGATAACAGGCAAGTGAGTTTGTCAAACATTACATGTTTGACAGCTGATACATAATGGCATTGAAGTGGAGTTGTCACAAAAGACAAAACACACTAAAGCTAAAATGAAAAGATGATATGCCCAGTGTTGTAGGTATACACAGCTGGTCATTTTCTTACCAGCAGAGGGCACTGTTACATTGACAGCCAGCCTGTGACAAAGTGCTCCTTCAGTATAGTTTAGCTGAACAAGTCAGTATTGGTATTATCAGTGTTTCTATATTTTGTAAAATGTGCCTTAACGGTTAGGATATACTTTCTTTCACTCCATGCAAGCATAAAAAGGTCCCATGAAGGTCAATTATAAAATGTCCATGTTGTGTCTCTGAAGCTACAGTACGATGAGAACATGTTTTGACTAAAATCATTCCATACTTATTTATTGTCACCAGCAAATCCTTCTAAAGTATCAACTGCTGTCTAGCAGTTACGTACTTGGACAGGCATAACATAAGATTTAAAAAGAATGTATACTTCGGAATTGTCAAAACGCTCAATTCAAACTTGTTAATAGACTGAAGGGACAGACAGATTTCATTCAGTCAAAAGCAACATAACGTAAAGAATACAAAAACAATCTGCAAATTTTACATTCATCCATAATCCTTAAAAACAAAAGAAAACGTAAACTTTAAAAATTATAGTTTCATACACACACACACACACACACACACACACGCACACACACACACACACACTTCAGTATAGTCTGGGAGTAAAACAATAATAAAATAAAACTTATGGCCAGTACTGTCTAGTCTCGCGACACCCTCCATCCTGACCTTGTGAGCTTCACATTCATTTCACAGTGAGCATCAGTCAGGATCCTCCTCAATGCAAAAGCCTTAGTTGCACGTCTCCAAGGCCAATCAGCAGCTAGCTGAAGCATTTTCCAAGAGAGCCACATCAGAGTGTCTTGTATGTTTTGATTTCTACAAGTGATCTGGCTGATTTAAACACATTGATTGGGTGAGATAAAAGCAACTGTTCTGTAGGTAGTCCAATCGTATGCAAGAATGTCTGACTGAAATGTATTAGCACCAACTTTATGGCAAGCGCTTCTGAATTGCTGTGAAATTAAATTGGAGCTCGGAAGATCCGGATGGTCTTATGAGGATATGAATTGTACCCAACCTTAACCCCTTAATAAACAGAGTACACTAAACCTACATGGTACAATCTACAGTATATTTAGGCTTTGATATTTATTTTGATGAAGGCCAATAAGCTGTAGTGAGTCTAGGGATCTGGTTTATGGACATTAATTATAATCACTCAACATGTTTAAACTAAAAACAAACCACAGCAAACAGTACATGGTATACATAGTTGTGGGGACAGATATGAGTGTCATCCAGGCAAAGAACAAATGAAAGGGAAACAGAAAGAGTAAAAGGTTAGTGGTCCTTCTTTAACAGCAGGAAATAGAAAAAAGAAATCTGCTGCTGTGATGTTTAAAAATAAAAAAACTACTTGGTTTCAAGTTCATTTCACCTGGCTTTACAGCCACAAGATTGGAGCATTCCTTCCTTTTGGGCTTTGGCGATAGAATCTGGTAGAAGAGGTAAACTACTGTAGTTGTAGCGTCTTCTCTAGTTCTCCCAGTCAGTACACGGGAGGCCCTCATCCTCTGACTCCGACTCGGGGGAGGCCTCCTTGATTCGCCTCAGAGCCTCGTGTATGCTGCGGGTCAGGGCGTCGGCAGAGTGGGGGAAGCCCTTGGCGTGGCCCTGCTTGTCTGGACGGCTGCGCACCTTCCTCAGCCGGACACCCTGCCGGATCTGGGCCAGGATGTTGTTGCTGACGTCGTCGTCCGGGTCTGGGGCCAGCACCCGCAGCTCGGCCTTCCTCAAGTGGAAGCTTCCCCTTTTTAGAGATGCCAGCACCTCGTCCATGGGGGAGCTCGCTGCACGCACAGACAGACAGACAGACAGACGCACATGGAAGACAAGGTTCACACCAGAACAAATGCTGTTTGCTACGGTTTGACAAAAAGGTCTACTCTAATTCCACGGGCCGACAAGGAGACCAACATACGCACAAACATCTTTGTAACGTCAATTCTGGCATAATTCAATTGACCAGTGAGTGAATATGAATGTATGAATATACTTTTTAAGATGTATGATTCTAAAAGGAATTACTTTTAAAAGGTACAGTAAATAATTCTAAAGTTTGTTGACAGTGGTGTAACGCATCGTAGTTTATCCGTGAGCTGTACGGATCATCCCCCACAATTCGGCACCATGGATTAATTGCAAAGTTATCACCATCCTAGTGTGAAATACAGTTTGTACGTAGTTAGTATAGTAGTATATATATATATATAAATAGTTGTTTCTTTTTAAAAGAAATAATTCACAAAATCACAAAAAGTTCTGAATGTTGAGTGTTCAGTGATCGGGGCATGTTGAATCCAAACCAATAAAACCAGGAGGCTTGTGTTGAAAAAAAGCAAAGAGAACAGAACCGACTAGCGGGTTGAATGCAGAGTGTACTTGGAGCTAGGGTTTTCGGTTGACTTTTCTCTGCCATGCTTTGCACACTGTGTGTTGTTTATTTGTTAACAATATAACTAATAAGTGAAAACAGATTTCTTTGTTTATTTCATTTATTTGGCTGAGCCAACAAAATCATGGGCTGGGTATGACCTATTGCCAAGCAACACAAACATTTCCTTCAGGTCTACAAGCTACTTTGTGCCTTTTGTTCCTCCCCTTCATCTTCTCCTGGCGAACACATTATTTAACTCTAATGTTATTTGTGGGGATATGTCAATCTTTTAGGTGCCAATTTGTTTCAATGTAAAATAATGATGGCTAATGTAATTAATAGTTATTAGATCTGTACGTCCAATAAAGCGTCAAGCTCTTGAAAGGTGTATAGGCCTATACATGAATGCAGCAGTAACAACTATATTCTATGTAAAGATAGAGTGGAGTCATGAGCGTCACACTCCTTCTGAGTGTGTTGTTATCCCAGCTCCTCTGTTTTGCTAGCTGGTCCAGCCACCTGTGCTTGTTAGTGCATGTCTATGGTCTGTGTGTGTCGGGGGCCCAGATAGCATGCTGGTGATCCAAGTGTGACATCTACAGTCATGAAGTCAGAAAGAGACACTTTAAGTAACACATGGAAGCACAGTTACATCAGTATGGTTCAATATAAGCATACAGTCTGCTGATCCGAACAATGACTCGATCCTAAACTGTGATAGGATCCAAAGTAAACCATGAGTTTTGTGATCTGTTTCACCGATACTTGTAATATTTGAACTCTATCAAATCAAAAACACCTCTCCCTTAACTGCCATAGGAAGCTCCGCCCCACACATTAGCACCAAATCGCAAAGGCTAGAATATTGTTGTGTGCAGACTGCACCACTCTGTGTTCCTTTTTTTGTGTTCCTTTTTATGTAACTAAGAAAAGGGTTCCCACTCTAAGTCAAATATCAAAATCCCTGATGTTTCCCTGACTTTCACTAACTCAAAATAAGAATTTCCATGACCTATATCGAATGGAAAAACAGACCATTAGAACTTCAGATCTCAAGTGCTACAGGTTAACAACAGAGAAGGTGATGCTGCCCCTCACCTCTTCTCCACTGGGAAGAGTCCAGAGAGGCCGTCTTCCTCAGCTTGTTCCTGGCCGTCTGCAGCTGGCTGCTGTCGAAGAAGCGAGGCGAGAAGGGAGCCAGGGGCAGCGGAAGGGACTCCGACTCCACTTTAGGGGGCCTCAGCAGGTCCCTGGGGGAACTCCACTCCAGCTCCTCCTCTGCAGGCGGAGGTGGTGGAGGAGGCGGCGGAGGTGGAGGAGGGGCGGAGGTGAAGGGGGGAAGAGAGCGCAGGGGTTTGGGCGGAGACGAGCACTCGTAGCCGCGGGCGTGCGGCGGAGGAGCGGAAAGCTCCGGGAGATCTGAGGCGCCGTCGGTCTGGACGCTGGCTGCATGGGTGCATGGCTGCTCCGCCCTGGGCCCTCTCCTCCTCACCTGGCCCTGACGCAAACGGCTGGACCTCAAGGTCACCTGGCCCGGGTAACGCTGTGGGCACACAGGGCTCACTGACCATCACACTATAACAAGGGCTCAATTCACTGACGTTCACTGACCATACATCTGAATTAGCATGACCTGTGAACAGCTCTGTGTAAAAAGTCAGTATGGCAGCCATGAAAATTAATGCGATGGTATTTCACATAGGTACTTCTCCTGTGAACATTCAGATCCACAAGATTTGCTAATACATCTCAAAATGTAATACCACGTATCATTTGAATTAATGAAAACTAAAATATAAACATTCTGCAAATACAATTCCCTGAAAGTCCATGATTGAACCCCAAAAATGTCTGGAATAGACTTCGTAAAATTCCATGATATTGCAGAACTTCCACGACCAGCGTGAACCCTGAGCTCAACACCACTGCAGTAGATCCAGACTGGTTAGACGTGGATCTGGTAAAACAGGGGTTATTAAATGAGAGGTGCCTCCTACCTGGTTGAGGCTGCGGAGTCTGTCCAGAGTCCTCTGTCTGTCCAGACTCACCCTAGCATTGCTCCTAGCCTCCTCCTCCTCCTCAGATTCCCTCTGTGTAGAAAACAAACAAAGCGCTTTCATCGCACACAGTCTGGAGCAATACAAATACAATCACGCGGTTTAAAAATGCGTCCTGGGCAATGGGATTGCAGCCTTGCCGTAGACACCCGTGTCTAATCATGCGTCTGCCAAGTTGTCCGGCTGATCTAGCTGCTCGTAAACCATCGAGTTTCCTCTGGACTGCATCTTCTGTCCAAATAACCATGGGGCACCTGGTTTCGTTTGTACTCCAACCACATACATCAGGCGCAGGGATGTTCGCTATTGTGCACTCACAATGGATGTCCCTGTACTTGTCGGGGATGCATCAAACAAACAATATGTGGTCTAATGCGTCCCAGACCACCTCAGCGAGTGGTCGGAGTGATATGACCGCTTGTGATCCCATTGCCCAAGATACATTATGAAGCCACATGTAGCCAGGGTGTACGTTGTACCTGCTGCAGGGGATCATAGTCTGCATGGCTGGCGTGGCGCTGCTGCATTTTCTGGTTGTGATTCACAACACAGATTTCCTAATGCAGAAAACAACAACACGTTGGACTGTCTCTCTGCTGTTACTCTAGTGTCAAACGAACGAGCCGCACAAGCGCGTAAACCGACCTTCTTGCTTTTGAGGTAGGCTCTCTTGGCGGTGATGCGCCCCCTACGGGCCTCCAGCTGCCGTGTCTTCTGCTGCAGGACACCGAGCTCCTCCTCCTTGGGGGCAGGCGGGGGCGTGGCCACTTCCTCAATGCCCTGCATGGCGTCGGGGCTCTCGAAGGCATCGTAGTAGACCACCTCATCCTGCCGCTCTGGTGGGGCGCGCGCACACACACACGCACACACGCCCACACACACGCCCACACACAGGTCTTAGATTCAACTAGTGGGGAGGGGGAGGCATTTAAAGGCGTACTAATTGAGATTGAGGAAGAGTCCAATTCAATGTTCACCTCCATTTTCAGTCCACCATAGTATACTGTAACACCATAACAAAGTTAAAAGGGTCCACTATAGCCTATTAGACAGAGGTGCACATCTTACTTAGTGTGTCGTTAAGAGGGGACGTTTCTGCTGGAGATGGATTATACAGTATGTTGGCCTTGTGTGTGTCTGGACCTCACAAATCACACATTCAGTGTGACTCTGCTAGTCAGTCTGGAATAATCATCCCAAAAAATGAGAACATTGTGAGACAGCTAAGGATTACATCGACAAAGTGTTGAGTGTGTAAAGAACAGCAGGAGGAACTCAAAGAAAGCCGAAAGGGATTTCCACATTGATAGGCTACATTATTTGGTGGCGGTCAATAATGGCAATACAATAGCTTACTGTATATACACATGTACAGCAGAACACAGACAGATTTGCAGAGGACAGTTAGCTCTCCCTATCTCTCTCTCTCGCTCCCTCCCTCCCCCCCCACGGAGGAGAGCGCTCAATCGCCCTCTTTCTTTCTAATCTCTCTCTCTTGCCTGTTCGTCACAATCTTTCATATAACATTGGCAAAGATGTACAATACAGTCGCATTTTATGCGTTTCCCCGTTAGCCTACTGTTAGCTGCTTACAGCTAACATCAGGAAGGACAACATAATTAGTTTGCAAAGGCCTGGATTTGTATTCTCAATTCCCAAGACTTACTCTTGTCTCTTGCTCGATTCCAAAGGCTCTTCGCCTCCGCTATACGTCCGGGCCCATCTATACTTAGATATATACTAAGTCGCAATGTAGATCAAAGAAAAACAAGCCGTCCAAGCCGCAAAAATTGACGACGACAGAGAGAGGGGTCATGTCATGTAGGGCCCCACTAGTCACCATACACACAGACAGATAGGGGGGTCATGTCATGTAGGGCACCACTAGTCACCATACAGACAGACAGATAGACAGATCATGTCATGTATGGCCCCACTAGTCACCATACAGACAGACAGATAGACAGATCATGTCATGTAGGGCCCCACTAGTCACCATACACACAGACAGAGGGGTCATGTCATGTAGGGCCCCACTAGTCACCATACACACAAACAGAAGGGTCATGTCATGTAGGGCCCCACTAGTCACCATACAGACAGACAGAGGGGTCATGTCATGTAGGGCCCCACTAGTCACCATACAGACAGACAGAGGGGTCATGTCATGTAGGGCCCCACTAGTC
>JAODUE010010102.1:0-16117 GCA_027564755.1 Amblyopsis hoosieri | reverse complement strand
ACCATACAGACAGACAGATAGACAGATCATGTCAAGTAGGGCCCCACTAGTCACCATACACACAGACAGAGGGGTCATGTAGCATCACCCTACCAGTCATCTGTCTCCGTAGACTCTGCAGCTGGGCGCTCAGCAGCAGCTCCTCACAGCGCAGCACCTCCGCCTGGATGTCGTACAGCTGCAGCTGGAGCTCGTAGTACAGCGCCTCCAGCTGGTCCAGACGCAGCAGTGCACCCTCCCCTTCCTGCACACTCTGCATCTGGGAGGGCGGCCGGCGCAACAGTAAGCATAGTGAGACACCAGAGGAAATGCTGATGGACACAATACACAAGCGCACTCACACACTCAGTGGCATTTGATGTCTGGTCGTGACGCGGCTCACCTCGGCTTTCAGCCCATGCTTCCTCTGCTCAAGGCAGATTTCCTTGGCCCTCATCAGCTGCAGCGTCTCCTTGGAAACACCGTACTGCAGACGCTCCATGCGGTCTACGGCGGCGGCCCACGCCGATTTGCCGAACTTCTTCTGGTCGACGCGCATGCGCTCATACACCGCTGGAACACGCGCACGCACACACACCGCAAGACAATTACTTTAAATGCATGTGTGTACTGGGTGTGTACTGCGATGTTTTGCTTCATAACTAGAAGTAAACAACATGTTACACTATTAAAAACGTATTGAACGCCATAGGGCGCTCTCTCAGAAGCTCCGCCCTCCAAAGTGGACACACATTGCAATGCCTAGGGCATTGTCTGTCTTGCCATTGACAGAGCCAGGGCTGTGTAGAAACACCAGATTATTTCTTCAGCGCACACACACAGAATGGGACCACGAGGAGATATTCCCTGACTTTGTCCACAAATATACAGGTATTAGCTTATCTTAGAATCACTGACTCCACCTTTAAAAAAAAAAAAAAAGTTCTACATTTTTTTATAGTTTTAAATTCTAATATATTTTAAATAAAGATGTATTTCGCCTACAGCCCCCTGGCTGCTCCTGAACCCCACCAGGACATCTCCTGCTCTAGGACACCCCCCCGATGGCCTTACCTTTCTGGGCTCGCGTGGTCGTTTCGAAGAACTTGACAGTGAGGTCCTGGATGGAAAGCACGGCGGCATGAGCCTTCCTCTGCCACTCCTCATCCTCCTTCCTCAGGCTGTCCACCCGACGGGGCCCCAGACGCTCTGTCTCCAGGCAGATCTGAGGAGCAGGGGCGAGACACAGAACTTCAGGCCTTACCCATGTCATGCCACTGGGCACCAGCAGGCAGTGCTTCTCTTGAGAAAATGTTTAAAGTTAACACCAACTTAGTAACTGTTACCTCCTGCTATTAAATGTTAATACAACTACTGACAAGATACTGACCTAAAAGGGGGAAACACTTTTTTTTTAATGAATATTCTATTAACAAAACACTATAAATGCTAAAAAAAATGTCTTCACTGAAATCTCTCTTTCTCTGGAGGGGTGTAATTGCATTATACAGTCAGTTTAACCTTGTGACCCCAGTAGCAGTCAAAGGTTCTGCATGTGCACATTAAATTACTCACTATTGCGTGCCTGTTTCTCAGATGATTGTCACTTTAGTGTTTCAAAACTATAGCGAAACCACTGTCTATCTCAAAGTAAGATAAAAGGAAAAGCTTCCCTTCAATGTAATTGTTGGCAATTGTAACCGTAATGGTTCTCCTCTCCTCCTAATCTCCTCAATTTGTGGTTATTTGCAGTACAAACTCATGACAGACGACCATGTGCTCCATACAGAGTGAGAAGTATGGAGAAAGAAGTGCCACGTGGAATTCTGGGTAGGGTCTGAGAACTGTATCCCCCCTGAGTTCAGTAGCTGGAACAAAATGTACAGTACTTATAGTGTGGATAAGTCAACTGCCCTGCCATGGCCCCTCTGCATAGTATATACTTTATATCTCTCTCACACATACACACGCACACAGACGCCCCTCATATACATCTAAATAGAAAACACATGTGCTTTGGCGTTTTAAAACAAACAGCAATGTGGTAATCAACAACAAAACCTCTTAAGTACATTGACTCAAACGTAAAGCCACGTGTTCAGTGTACAAACATCAATATGTCCATCGTCTGCATGCGAGTGTGAGCGAGAAGAGACCGGGGGAGGGAAAATATAGGCATGTAAGGAGCATTTAGAAAGTGGGGATCGTGTTAGCATTTAGGAGAACACAGAGCGTGTATCACACATTATGCTCTAGTCTAGAACAAACATTATACAGGATTTATGGATCATACAAACTGTAAAGATGAGAAAAAGAAAGGATAAAATAGTAAAACACCGCCAAGGCATTCACAGATGGCAAAGCCTGCCACTTCCTGGTCCCGTCTCAGACATTCAATCCATGAGATCCCTGCCTCCTGAATAACTAAGCACTAGCTGGCAGCAGGCATTCAAACCTTCATTCGTTACTCCAATGAACAAATTAATCTAAGAGAGAGATATACCAACAATGTTTGTATGTGGCTAAAAACTGTAATTCACTAAGGTTATTGTGAAAACAAGGCTGTGTTATCACACATGATTACATTTTTGTTGTCCTTTTGAAAATAAATGTTGCTACATATTTCCAGCAGTCACATAATGTGTAAAAACACAGTAGGAAAGACTTCACAGATAGTAACTTTGGGTACCATGTGTAAAACAGTGGAAATGTTTAAAGTGTCTTGCGTTAAATAGGGAAAGAGTGTGTGTTTTCCGGGAGAGAGGGGTGGGGACTCAGGCATATCTTTACACTCTCCTGGTCAACAAGTGCGGCTGACAAAACACAGGGATGTGTCGATACTAGGGCTGAAATAGAAATGACGGCAGTTGGTCAGGTAGTGGGTTTACTATCCTATCTCATAGGATTAAAATAGATCTCAGCATAGTATCCAGGGCCATTTGTCATACACACACATTTAATTACGGTGTTCAAGTAGGAATATATAATCACATACCCTGCTTCCAGTGCTTCAAAGCCTCAGATGAAAGGCTCACATTGATTTTGGCAGTTGGATTACCAAGTGTCATTTCAGGTATCCATGCTAATTTACAGTGAACCACATACCATTTACAAGCTATTTTAGGTCGCTTCATTAGGATTGGCCACCAATAACTACATTGGCAGTTACGGCCCAACCGCCAGCCATCACACCTGATAAGACATCTAATCAGCCCGTTATGGGGACAAAGTAGTGTTCCTTATTTAATCTAGCACGCTCCTATACTGATTCAAGAGTAAAGCCCTGACTTAAAGTCACCCCCCACCCCCTGCATGACAACTAAGCTAAGTGAAACAGTAACTGCTTTTGGAGCACATCTACTCCATCTCTTATTCATGGCTGCTCTCTGACCCCCTCCCACGCAACAAGACACCCCCTGTTGCCTGCCACATGCAGAGGGGCAGTTCTACTACACCATTCATCTAATACCTGGCCTTTGTGGCAGACATTCATTGAGGTCATCATTCATTCACCATGAATGTTCCCTCATTCATCCCAGCTCACATGACTAGTATTTGGCAGGCAGAGTGGATTAGAGATTCTTTAACAGTTATTTAAAATGTGACCCTAATAAGATTTATAATTTACAAACAGTGCCGCAATGAATATGACACGTATGCATTATGCTGTATTAAACCAGAGGGAAAACCTTAACCACACAACCTTTCTAGCAATCTAAGGACAAAAGCTTCTATGTCCTAACCTCTAACCTTCTATCTTCTACAAGACAGTGTTAAATGCAGGGCAGTAACAACATCCCACTACACCTCGAACAACTCTCGCAGTTTGAAGAAAATCTAACACGCCATCAAAGACTTGTTCAACAGCAAGTTAGTACATTGACAGTGGTCTGATTTGTGTTCAAGCTTGAAAGGGAGATGGGCAGGGATTTTAGCAAACAACTGTTTAGCAGGCTGCTTTTGTTTCAACATGAGAGAGAGACTCTGCACCTCAAAAGCGAAAGCAGCAGTAAGCAGGAAACAAATTGTATGTAAATTCAGTATCCTGCATGTAGTCTTGCCCATCGCACTCTACCTCTCTCTCTCTCTCCAGGCTACATTCTCCAATGTAGTGGTGATATTGTCCCATCCCCTGACTCGGCAGTTTATGAGAAACCAACCCCACCTGCTCTACACCACAGGATATTTGCATACAGCTTTGTTTGTATGCATTGCCCTGCCTGCGGGGCAGATGCTGATTCAGTTGGTAACATCAACTGTAGACTATTTAAAAAAGGTGCCTGCACTCCAGCCGCTTGTGACACCTCCATTCATTTACATTACATTTAGGATACTTTGACACCTTCCCTAGCGGATGGCTTACTGGCTCCCACCGAGTGGGATGTGCACAGCTTTAGGGGATGCACTTTGCACATTGTTGCCTCTCGCTGCGACAGTCTCAATGGCAATATGTAAGCTGAACAAGACCACGGTTTTAAACATGCCTCAGTCCATATGCTGAGTTTTGAGAAATTTCTTTCCAAAAAGTTACATGACACAACTTCTCCACTAATGTATTTACATTTACAGCCCAAAAATTATTATTGGATTGTATTCTATTAACATAAGAAGAATCATGAACCTACAGTGACTTTGATTTATAACAACAAACAAAACTTGCATTCAGCGCTTGGTAGACAATTTTGCAGTATTTCATGTTTTTAAAAACCAATCAAAGTGAATGTTGGAGGAAAACAGAGCGCTACCAACAGTAGATGTTTTGGAGTGTACGGAAAGGAAGCTACAGAATAACGGGTCTAACAGACGTACAATTTTGCTTATAGACAACTGTAGGACTAGGACCTTCACATTAGAGTAGACAGGCTCAATATTCACAGTATTTATGTATTGTAGGTATCAGTGTTGCCATCAGTGGCAGATCACTATCAGGAAACTCACACACCAACTGCCAGGTTAGCATAAAAGTCATACTTTCAACATCACAGGCAAGTAAGATATACGCTCATGGAAAAACTAAAAAAAAAAAAAAAAAAAAAAATCCAACTGTTAAAACTGTAACTGAAAACTACCTTGAGTCAGACCTGGCAACAGATCAGGGTGATTTATGCTTTGCCTAACAACAGGGCAGCCAGAATGACCATACCAGAATGTGGATGCATAGAATGAGGTTGCTAGTGTGGAGACGGCGTAATCAAGAGCGGGTAATGTCGTGTGACCTCTTTACGCGGCCTTATGAACAGCTGTAGGCTGCACACAGCAGCACAGTGAAGTCTAGTCTGCTTGTGCACTGGAGCCTCTAACGGAGAGAAGAAAGCAGGAGGAGAGGAGGAGGAAGAGGAGTAGGAGAGGAGTCGGCTGAGCCTGCAGAATTACACAGTGGTTTAGAGGCTGCTGTAATAATACTTAACGCTGCTTGTTAAGCCGCTCTGGCCAGGGCAAAAAGCCTCAGCCTGATCCTCTTCAGCCGCTGACAGGCCACACCCCCCACACCCCCTCCCCAACACTACAGGAGGCACTGGCCTCTACACCATCGCCTCCGTGCTGTTAGCGCTCCAAGGCTTAGGGCGTGTAATCCACAGCGTTTGAGATCAGCAAGCCTCGCGAGACCATCCTGCTCTCGCAAGCTTCAGTTTCATTTTGCCGTGAGAATCAGTCTTGAAAGCCTAGGAATCATTTTGAATGTGTCCGAGTAGCAACTGAACTTTCCAATCAGCGTTGTGTTGATAGCTATACTGGCGTGGTTTATGTCTGCCATAGCGAAAACGACCAGATGGTTCATCCAATCAACTGCAAAGTATTTTTTTTGAAAGGGTCTGCCCTTTACAAACAGTTTCAACATACGGCTCCCCAGATGGACTTGTGACAACAATTAATCTGGCATGTCAGGTTATCGTCTACCCCCAGTGAGGGTCGCAAATTGGTTCTTCATGGTGGGCCATGACATACCATATGATTTACACACAACCAACCATCATTCTTACTGGGGTGCTACTGGTGCACAACAGACTACAGCAAGAAGCATGAGTCCATACACTGGCTTAGGGCCTTCTCACCCATCCAAGCCACCAGTCTACATTAACTAAATTACCCAGAATGCAACCTTCCAATCAGTAAGTAAGTGTGTTCCAGAACAGGCCGGCCAGAGAGATATTTAATGCCAAGCCCTCAAACAGATGGGATCTTAATGTGTGTGTGTGTGTGTGTGTGTGTGTGCGTGTGCGGGTTACTATACCTTGATCTGCTGCCTGCGCAGCATGGCTAATTCACGCATGTCTCTGAAGGGCTGCAGCAGGTAGTGGTAGAGCTGTGTGGTGGCCTCCAGCAGCTCTCCATGAGCCTCATCCTCCTCAGGGTACACGGCCAACAGCTCCACCATGCTGTCCATGGCACGGTGCCTCTCCAGGACCTGGACACACACACACACAGGCGTTGTCAAGTCAGTCACATGGTTAATTATATGCTGCTGAAGCCATTCATTAAAAGGTATAGTCAGCAATTGCAAGCTAATTGTAAGCTAATACACTTTTAGTCAAATTCACCAAATATATCCTCGCATTTCGCTATCATACCGTTCTCTTTGTGTGTTGAAAACATTATCTGATACTTCTACACAGCTGACTCTGTAACAGCAAAACTGTAGTACTACGCTTTGCTTCACAATGCATTTCGATGTGTGGGGCAGTGCCACGCAGGGCCATGGAGTGATATTGTATTGATTTGAGCTCAAAGTTAGCAAGCGTTATCAAGAATGACTGACCCTGCCTTTGGTAATTAACCCTTCCTTACACTAGCTCATCGTTGTTGCTACACAGCTAACTCACAGATGTATTAATCCAACACTGACTTGTTTGTCATAAACATGCTTCTGAATTAATCTGCACTAGCAATATATCCTCCTCAATATCTACTGGATATATAGTGATGTGGTTCCAGCCTGCTTATGCAAGATTATTACTTTGCTTTGAGGTAAGAAGGCTACAGTCTACTGTTGATCTAATGTTAACGCAAATGGTTTTAAACTTGAGAAAAAATACAATAAAAAGCCTTACACTTAACCCCCACATGAACAACACTAAGATTACCCTAACCTTCACATAAACTACACACCAAGCTAAGTTAATAGAGACTATAACCAGTTGTGTTATAGTCTCCTTAATCACATATTCTGCCCCCGCTCATTCTCAATTCTGCCCATGCATCTCACTTAGGACTTAGCCTACATACAGAAGAAGCCCACGAGAATATTTAAGACAAAAAGTACAAATCAAGGAGTGTCTCTTACACAAAGAAATACTAGAGTGAAAGATAGATTCCTGAGTAGAGAATTAAACTGGGAGAATTCATGAGAAGGGACTCTGATGATCTCACAGACCTGTGAAATTAAAACCAAGATAGGACAGGGAGTTGAAGGCACACAAAACATTTCATGTGTACCTATAGAACCGTCTGGATTGTGCAGCAATACTGCTGAAAAACAACACAGGGGAAAAGATTAGCCAAATTCCACAAATTGTTAGACACTGCTTTCAAACATGGATTGTGCTAGAGTCGATACAGTAAGAGAAAACAGTACACTAGCTCTAGTCTGACGTGTTCATGGTCAACTTGGCTTGGTACAGTTAAAAATGTACTTTAAGAATAGGAAAATCAGCATTTAGGATTTTCATAAAATTGTTTCACATAGGGTGAACAACATTCATAATGTAGGCTATATAACTACATCTTGGGAAACACTTTCCTCTGGTATACTGTGCAATAACGATGACTTGATTCTATGTTTGCTAAACAACCAGTAAAAGTGTTCCTTGTGATGCTTTATATATTATATTACACTGGATTTCAGTGTGTGGCAGCCAGACAAATAGCTCTTTCAAGGCCTTATTCCCTCTAATTTAGCAAATGATAGGGAACGTATGCATGTGTGTGGTCAAAAGTGATGTCATAAAATTCATTCTTTCAATGTTGTACAGTGGGAATACATTGCTCCCCACCAACTACAGCTGATGCATAACATATGTCAGGCAATCCTCACAAACGCCATTGTTCCTCAGATAAAGCCAAATCAAAACAGCTATTGTACAGAAAAACACAATGCAAAACTCTCAGTAGTTCCAATTCATACGTATGTCTCATTCAGGTCTGAGATAACATAACTCTAAAACAGCTCCGTTCGTGTCCACAGTAGTGGATATAAACCTTCTGCAATGAGAAGTGCAAGGAGAGATATAGATATGAACACACACACACTTCAGCCTAGAGTTGCAAAGGCCTACAGTTTTAGAGACTGAGGTACAAAGTGCTCCATTCAGCTCTAACACTGCTCTTACTGTTTACCTTGGCCCTGCATCTCCCTGGCAACCACTGGACAACCTTGCATGGACTCCAAACCATGCAGCTGCTGCTGCTGCTAGACATGGGGAAAACCCTCAGCTAAATTACTGAAATGGAATCAATACAATGGACTAGACCAGTGTATTTCAAAGTGGAGGTCATGACCATACATTTTTATAGTCACACACACACACACAATTTTGTGATTTAAATTAATTATAGGTGTTATTAGTAGTTGTGTCATTGTTAATAAAGTGTTTATTTATTTAAGGTTACTGTATTATTAATAAACTTTTCTTTGTAGTGGGGGTTACAAGTTACCAAAGTTTCCCCTAATAGTAGGTATTTTCCCATTGCACACGGTCAGAACAAAACATGGGCTCTGTGTTGACATCTGTTTCCTTTACCCACCTTGTAAAGAACAATAAGCTATTTGGCGTACAGTCCCCAGTATTTCCAAACTTCTAAACGTAGGTATTCACAATGGAATCTTTTTTCATAATGTGCATGTACATTAACCTACATTTAGTAAGAACAGTAGTGAGTTAGAAATGAGTGGACCTGAGTAGATGATAGCCTAAATGTACATTGTACAGTGTATTGTGTGAGTAGTACATCTTGTATTCAAAGCAGCTCTCGTTCTGGAGCTATCTTGGACCAAATGTAACATAACAGTCAGTTTTACAGATTTCCCATAAGAAAAGATATATAATAGAAAAGTGTACAGATATCTTCTTTAGCACAGCTATCAACCAGCGGTAACTATATCCGCTCTAGACTTGTCATTGCGACTAACTATTCCAGTTTGTCATGATAAATCTGCCATGTCTTGCTTCAGAACTTTTTCCTCTGCCTTATAATTCATCTATCTGGGAGTAGCCATCAGCATTTTCTCTGACATACAATCCTTACCTAAAATCATAAATCTGTTTCAAGTCTGTTTCATAGACAAAGATCCTATTTAGGAAGTACACAAACATTTTCATTGCAAATTGGGTTAACGACAGAATTCCAAGTACTCTCCCACAAAACACTTCATAAGGATCATTTTCACTAGCAGTCCCTTAAATATCCTTGAATTGTCCTAAAATTATCACCAACAATGTCCCAATTAAAAAATACTGTATATATGATGAGTAATAGCTTCAACAGTCAACATGGGCCTGCACAACAAAAAAAATCTATCAAAAACAAGTAGAAACTTGATGGAGATTATTGATTAATCAAAAGTAATCTTGTTATGCATTTTAAAACAATTCACTTCAAGTAAAGTATTGTGTAAGAAAGTACAATATTCCTATAACTCCTTTGTTTTGCTTATAGTGGTATCACTATGGTCCAGGTAATATTTAGAAAATAACTATAAAGGGCTAGTGCTCTGGAAGATATCACAAGCTAATCATAAGATCGATGACACCTAAGGAAATCCATTATAGAATAGTTTTATTTATTTATATATAAACACTATCAATGCATGTGTTAAGCATCTAATGCATTCCATTCCAACTGCAGTGCATTCCATTATTAGGCTATGTATCATCACTTATAAAGGGTGCTGTGGAGATCTTCACAGCAGTTGCCTCATAGGCACACATGTTATCCTAGTAAAGCCAGATACACTGCAACACAAATAATCTCACCTGATCTGTAGCCCTCACACTGTTTGATAGAAACCGATCCATCCATGCAGTCTACTTTAAGTGCTTCGGGGCAACACAACTGTCTGCATATTTGGCACTGGAAATTGTATTGCAGACAGAGTATGATGACAACATTTTTCAACATAGGAATGTTTTCCACCCATCTGTAACCTATTTCAATACATTTATTTTAGCCGTGCTGGGATATAAAATGTTTTACTTGTTGCACCAGGCATAATTTATACTGACTAAAATACTTTTCAAGCACAAACTACAACTCCAAATTGTGGATTAGCAGGCTAAATTAAGGACAGATGTGACTACGCAGGTGGTACTGTATATGGATAAGACAATAGCTGTGACAGTATACTAAATTCCCATGTGAAATGTGATGCTATGATACATATGACATCTATCTATAGTCAGAAAGATAACTAGATGTGTTGGAGTATTAGCATAGGTGTAATTTAATACAAATACCAACAACTTTCAGCATTAACCTCTGGTTGATTTTTCTTAAGAAAAAACATCCTGGGCTTCCTTTAAAAGTGCACATATTCCTTTGTTCATCACTAGATGCAAACAAGATACAGTAGTTATTTACTTGTCATGCGATCTTCAGGATGTAGTGTTTATATGCTAGACGAGCCCTCTGCTTTGAGTATCTTTTTGTGGAATTGCATATTCTCGCATTGGTACACTGCAAAGCCAAAGCCTGCTGTTTGTGGTTGGTGTGACTGAGAAGATGAGAAATGGGTGGAGGTCAAAAACACTTGCCTGCCTGTGTTTTCAAAAACACATAAGGTGATTATATGGCGGTTATGACTTTAAACCAGAGTTAAGCAGAGATGTTTCTGTATCTATATCATATTTCAGCACAAAGTACTCTTGGCCTAATGCTTGCTTACATCATATAACTACATATGCCTTACACGGAGACAAAAATAATGACAATCATTTTCTCCCATTAAATATACAATGAAAATATAGACATTGTAACTCCACCTACAATTGTTCTACACTTCAACTGATTCTCTTGAACTATTCATCTAACTAGAGTGTCATAGAGCCCAGCTCATATTACAGGCCTGTGAATGTGCTACAACAGATGGCTGCTCACATTATAGTGGAACAAAGGAAATGGTAAAGGAGGATAGAGACATTAGGAAAACAGCGCCAACTAACACACTTATGGCCATGTTGTCAGCCGGTAATTTAAATTTTTTATTAAAATCAAAAAAGCTTTAAAAGTTAGTGTGAGTTACTGAACAAACAAAAACGAGTAACATAGAAGTTGAAATACACCCGCACACATATAGCTGCTCAATATGATCATATAACCATTATTATACCAGCTACATTTCACCTCTTGTAGACGTCTTTTGGCCCTTTCCAGCGCATCCTCGTAGCCTTTCTGTCTCAGCTCACTCAAATTCTCGTAGTATTGCTCCGTGTCGTCGCCCTCAGAGAATAGCACCTGCGAGAGAATCTTCCAGCCGCAGGTGTCTAGGGCATGGCCCAGGTACACTTGCAGCTGGTAACACAAGGCATCCGTCTCTCTTTGGGAGATCTCAGGCGGACCAAAAAGCACCGTCCACATGCCAGATTGTTCCTCTGGGAATGGAGGTAAACAAGGCCCCAAGTCGGAATTGACAGCACAAAGCTGAAGGTGGGCTGCCCTCATATCCTGGAAAGAGAACAAACCGGCCCAGCTATAGTCATCACGTCCACTACTGTCACTTTCACCTGGATTTCCATAATCCAAAGAGAGAGGAGCTCCTGGGAGATCCACTGGGTCTAGAATCTCTATGTCCATTGCCTGAGGTGTCACGATATTCCACGACCCCAGTGTTTTACTAAGGCACTCGGATGTCCTTGGCTGAACGACAGTGAAGGTTTTTCTCTCTCCAACATTTGTTGATGCACCTTTTCCTTTTGGGCTAGAGTTCGATCTAAATTTACCCATCGCGCTAACATCATCTATACTTTTAGTGGGACTTTGAAGCTGTGTTTCTGGAACGGAAGTAATCGAAACAAGAGATGTCGGCGAACAGTCGAAGAGCGAATCTCGAAAAGTGGTCCGTTTTTGTATGGTTCGGTTGTGGCAGGTAATGGCAAACTTCCCCTCGATCTCATTCCAAGCCACGATGAAAACGAATTTATGTCGCTCTTTTTCCTCGAATATGTTCGGACGAACAGATACCCATCCAGCCTCCAAGGAATCCTCCATCGTGAATGACATCTCATCCGGCCAGTGGCTAAAACACACGTCAATTTAGATTATCTGGATAATACCAAAACCGACGTAGAAGCTAAAACACTACTGTTGGCTAATGTAAGATTAGAACGCGTTTTGAGTAGGAAGGCTCGCGGCGCGCAAGCTAACTTGCTATTTTTGAAAAACAAAGGAGACGACCCAGCTTTGTTTACACGTTGACAGCCTGCGGAGCTGGCAGATATTAGCTAAGCTACCAAACGTTTTGTCGCAAGAATATGGATTCCGACTATGGTTGAAGATCTCCACACGCGGCTACCCGAAATATCAAAAAGTCCACTCCATCGGATAATGTAGGTAAGCTTGCCACCAGTCTCGATCACCTGTCTGGTACTTAGCGCGAATGCGCTCGCTGTGGCTCTTTGTGCTTATAGACAATGCCGACGCGGCTCTGGGTGTCACGTGTGAGGTTCTGTTTACAAGCACAGAAGGTGCGTGCTGTCAAATCCGGGGCGGGATTTAAAATGGTGCTCTTTGTCTTTCTGATTATAGTATATTACTATTAGTTATTACTATATTTTTCTGGAAATAAATGCGACTTAACATTTTCTAAGCAAATGCTTGATATGTTTATTCTTTATAAATATCCCAGTTCAGATGTTTTTTTTTGTATTCCTTGGTGACGTAGTTTTGCACGAGGAGCATAAACATCTGCACGTGGGCAGAGCTCTGACGTACACACGCAGAGGACGAGGTGACGTTTCCCGTCCCTTATTCCCTTCGCTTCCCTTCCCTTATTTTTAAGTTTAATTAGGAAGCCGCTTGTTTCAGAAAATATTAGAAAAACAACAATGCTATGCTAGCTATGAAAAATGAATTGTCTGTCTCAGAAGAGTATTGCACCTTGTATGTAAATTACATAGTTAAATATTGGGAAAATACACACCTTGGCTTTTATTCAGTGACACCTTCATAATGGCTTACGTCAAATAATACAGTATAGGCATAGGTAACATGTTGATAAAATAAGTGGAGGATTCAGAGCAATAACCTGTTAAGAATATATGTAGGACTAAGGAAACCCAAAATTGGTTCCACAGTACTAAATTATGTTTTGTTGGTGTGCGATGTTCTGCAATAGTACAATGTAGAAAATATATGGGGGTAGATTTCTATCAATATTATTCAAGCGCAAAAGTATAATCCACACGTATTTTTACCATTCACGCGCAACATCTCTCAATGTGTGTGCACATACGTGTTTTTGCCACCCGCAAACACAAACTTTTCAACTGCAAAAAATAATATTCATGCATGTACTTTATATTTTCAGATATGTTATATTCACGTTTACAAATCAAAAGCTTGCGATCTGGTGAATCTGCATTGATGCAAGGACACGCTTGCGCTTCCAATGTTTACGCATTAAAACAAATTTATATACAGTATATATTTAAAAAAAAATAATAATAATTTTTTTTGACAAGGATTATTTTATGGTAGTAGTCTAAATGACTGATGTCTCGCAAATTCCTGTCTGTATAGTGTTCTTACAACTCATAGGATTCAGGGAAGAAGGATTTGACATGGCTCTTAATCCCCAAATGGCCATCTTTATTGAACTACATTGCTAAATCACAGAGGGGGCAAGAACATACAGTACCTATATATTATTTAGAAGATACGCCTTCCATGTCTCAGTCACATGACAATTATCCACCAATGAGAAACTTTTTTTCAAGAGTCTATTATAATAATGTATTTTTGTTTAAACACCACATGGTCAATCAACCTACATAGCTCAGTTTAGCATGGCATTGGCATGATGTAACCCAACTGGGACTAGACCCTGGCAGACCCAGGACACGCTGGAGGGATTATATCTCCAACTGGCCTGGTAGCGGCTGGTGTTACCCTGGGAGGAGATGGTGGATGCTGCTGCAGACAGGGATACCTGGACTGCTCTGATGACCCTGTTGCCACCGTAACCCTAATGGAGAAGTGGTCATGATGATTGATGTAACCCAACCCCAAAGTGTGAAGTCTCCTACTAAAGTAGTAGATGCTAATCTGCAGAATAACTTAATAATTATAATTGCCCCTCTATTTTATGAGCCATGTTTTAGGTGGCTACAAGAGGTGCTGGTCAAAAGATAAGTGCAGCTGTTGATGTTCACTACAAACAAACATGCAGATTGTTGTAGTTTGTAGCCAGCCAGTGGTACATATGCGGTAGAGTATCATGGTGGGCAGAAATGTATAACTACTACTACCCAAATATGTAGTATTATTATTATTATATTATTATGTAGTGATATGACAAGGAGTTGCCAGTTTGAACTTTACTGAAAGTAAAGTCCACAGTATCACGTATGTGGCACCTGCTGGTCTTTCTTGGATACTAAGAAAGGCCAGTAGCCTAATGGGTTATTAAAAATGCATTGCCTAGAGGCTAGACTATAAACTACTGGTACTGGTCATACAGTACGGTATAGGCTGCCTATTAATATATGATGAACCGTAAAATAGTCTTGGCTATCTGGCTGTCTTTAAATCTAGAGTACAAACAGTACAATCAGTTTACAGATATCAAGATAGCGCAAGGGTGTCCTTCTATCCACAAATACAGATTCACCAGATCGCAAGCTAAGCTTTTGATTTGTAAACGTGAATAATGTTAACATATCTGAAAATGCATGCATTCATATTTTTTTTGCAGTTGAAATGTTTGTGTTTGTGGGTGGCAAAAGCACGTATGTGGATTATACCTATGCAAACATATGTGGTAAAAATATGTGTGGATTATTTATTTTTATTTTGCACTTGAATAATATTGATAGAAATCTACCCCCATAATAATAATGTTGGACCATCTAACACAGTATGTATTATGTAACAAGAATATACAGCAGGCTACATTTGATGTAGGCAACACAGGCCTATCTATGGCTATGTGTTGATGGTCCAATGTTGCCCTCTATAGTTTACATTTGGAAATCATGAACATATAGAATGTACTGTATGGAAGACCTAGTCCACAAAATCATCTTAATTATAAAGGTTGATTTAAAGGGGACAAATAATTAAAAAAATATACCCCTTTTCCCCTTTAAAGGAACTCTATGATTTGTCTGCCACTAGATGTAAAATTAAACTCCATCATCTCATACCAAAACAAATACTTTTGGACACACACACCTGCGTGCAACCGGACCAAAGGAGTTCAGATAAAGTTTACAACACACAGAATTATCTAATATTCTGCTACACTATCTATACATAGAAAATATAATAATGGTGCAAATTATTCATGACAAGCATTTATGATTTTGGTGTGGGATTACATGATCAAATCTGTTGCTTTTCAATAGGCAACAAAACCAAGAATTCCCACAGTTTATGGGGACAAATATTTGCTAAACTCTACACCACCCTAGCCTAAATTATACGATATGCCTTTAAATGTACACAATCTATTGCCAGGTACTATGCACAGCATAACAAATATGTATTAGTTAAGAAAATGAATGTAGGCTATTCATTTGAAATGTAAATCAGATATGACTAGTCTAATAGAACACAGTCTCCAGGACTGACTCTATATGCTGGCGTCCTGCAGGTCCAATGCAAAGGTTTTCTTGTGTTTTTTTTTTATCTGGACTGCCCATTGTAATAATCCGAGGTGACATGAATGTGTGAAAACCCAAGTGTGGGAGCTTTATTCGAAAGGCAGGCCGAGGAAGGGAATATCCACAATCCAAAAGGAGGGAACAGGTCAAGGTCAGAACCATTATTGCACACACATTTAGTACAGTACTGTACGGTAGCCTCCATAAAACCAGCAGGATTTTAAAGGAACACTATGTAAGATTTAAAAGGATTCATTAGCAGAAACTGAATATAGTATTCACAAATATGTATTTATTAGTGTATAATCACAGGTAACAAATAA
>JAODUE010010093.1:0-27911 GCA_027564755.1 Amblyopsis hoosieri | reverse complement strand
GATCTCATGGTGGATGTAGAGAGGTCTAATGCTGCTGCTGCTGCCCTGGACAAGAAGCAAAGGAACTTTGACAAGGTATATTATTGTCAGCAACAACAAATTAGAAAGAAAAGTATTGGTGCCCTAATGATAATGCTGATAACTGTAACACATTTAAGGTTAATATAAATACATTTACTAGCTCCTGGCAGAATGGAAGCAGAAATATGAGGAATCTCAGTGTGAGTTGGAGACCTCTCAGAAGGAGGCCAGGTCCCTGAGCACAGAGCTCTTTAAACTCAAGAACTCTTACGAGGAAACTCTTGATCAACTAGACACCATGAAAAGAGAAAACAAGAATCTACAGGGTAATCCCTCAGAATATACATACTTTATAAAATGGAATGTGCATTCATGTCAACTAAAGCATCAAAATGAAATGCAATTTGTACTTACAGAGGAGATTTCTGACCTTACCGAGCAACTTGGTGAGGGTGGCAAGACTATTCATGAGTTAGAGAAAGTTCGAAAACAGCTGGAGCAGGAAAAGATGGAGATTCAAGCTGCTCTTGAGGAAGCAGAGGTAAGATAATGTATTGATCATAAAAAGATTGACAAATTATAGCGTAATTGTAATTGTGCAATAAACGTGTTACAACTAATCATAACAAGATTGGAGTAAAGTGATTTTGAGGTCCATCCTAGGGTTCCCTTGAGCATGAGGAGGGCAAGATTCTTCGAGCCCAGCTTGAGTTTAATCAGATAAAGGCTGACATTGAGCGTAAGATGACTGAGAAAGACGAGGAGATGGAGCAATGCAAGAGAAACCTGCAGAGGACCATTGACACCCTGCAGAGCTCTCTTGAAGCAGAGACTCGGAGCAGGAATGAGGCCCTACGCTTGAAGAAAAAGATGGAAGGAGATCTCAATGAGATGGAGATCCAGCTGAGCCAAGCCAACAGGCAGGCATCTGAAGCCCAGAAGCAGCTCAAGTCTCTTCATGCTCATCTAAAGGTAAGGCTGTGATTTTAAACATAAAAACAAAGCCATATTCTCGTATTACTCGACATCAATGTAACTTATATGTTTGATCTTTCAGGATGCTCAACTTCAGCTTGACGAGTCTCTTCGAGCCAATGATGATCTTAAGGAGAACACTGCCATCGTTGAGAGACGCAACAATCTCCTTCAGGCTGAACTGGAGGAGCTGAGGTCTGCTCTAGAACAGGCCGAGAGAGGCCGCAAGCTTGCTGAGCAAGAACTTTTGGATGTTACTGAGAGAGTGCAGCTACTGCACTCACAGGTATGGCAGCCTATATATACTGTATATATTCAATGTTTTCTACTTAATTTCAAGAGAACATGTTAAATGTTACATGAAATGAATAAATGTGTAATTGTTACAACAAACAGAACACCAGTCTGATCAACACAAAGAAGAAGTTGGAGGCTGACGCTTCTCAGCTGCAAACCGAAGTGGAGGAGGCTGTGCAGGAGTGCAGAAATGCTGAGGAGAAGGCCAAGAAGGCCATTACTGACGCTGCCATGATGGCAGAGGAGCTGAAGAAGGAGCAGGACACCAGTTCTCACCTGGAGCGCATGAAGAAGAACATGGAGCAGACCATCAAGGACCTGCAGCATCGCTTGGATGAAGCAGAGCAGATCGCCATGAAGGGAGGCAAGAAGCAGCTGCAGAAGCTTGAAGCCAGGGTGAGGTTCTAACACATTTGCAGATGAAATAACTAAACGTAAACCTTTGGTAATGGGAAGTGTCTTGTGTCTGTTAGAATGAGGCCATACAGTTTGATAGGATACACTAAATCGATTCCAAATATGCTGGTGATTGCACAGGTCAGAGAACTAGAAAGTGAGGTGGAGAATGAGCAGAAAAAGTCCAGCGAAGCTGTAAAGGGAATAAGAAAGTATGAACGACGAATCAAGGAGCTGACCTATCAGGTATTTGCTTCTTGCAGTTCAAATATTGAGATTATGTTTTATTTGAGATTATGTATTCCAAACAGAATATATATATATTTTTTTAGACTGAAGAGGATCACAAGAATATGGCCCGTCTCCAAGATCTGGTTGACAAGCTGCAGCTCAAGGTCAAATCCTACAAGAGGTCTGCTGAGGAGGCTGTAAGTAAACTAGTATTAATATACTGAAAACACCCTTGTATTTAAGTCTACTAAAAAAGTTCTGAGTAGCTACTAGAATGATTTTCAATGCATATGTTTTTTTAATATTTATATTTAATAATGATAATAATAAAAGCAGCATTGTCAGACATAATTGAATATTGACAAAAATGTGTACACAGTGTACACACTTATCTACATGTTAACGTACAATGTTGGATTACAGCTAAAAAACAGCCAGGAGGACCGTATCAGCAATAAACATCGCTGTCTAAAGTCTAGATGAAAAGTTGCATAATGCAGCTTTAACACTGTACTATGGCAGTGATCTTACAGTGCTGAACGATAACGTATATGTTTAACAGGAGGAACAGGCCAACAGTAACCTCACCAAGTTCCGTAAGATACAGCATGAACTGGATGAGGCTGAAGAGAGAGCTGACATTGCAGAGTCTCAGGTCAACAAGCTGCGAGCCAAGAGCCGCGATGTGGGAACCAAGGTCGAGTAGCGTTTATATTGCTTATATTATTATTATTATTATTATTATTATTATTAATAATAGCGTTTTTTATTTTTTATTATTATTATTACTCTGTGTATAACAAGTGGGTAGGCTATTTCATTCATTTTAAAGACTAGCTACTTTCATAAGATTCAATAACTTTTTTGCGTTGCTTAAATAATTTGCATAATTTATATAGTTTATATTTATTTTATATATTTATACTTATTTTTTGTCATTTATTTTTTAGAAAGGCCACGATGAAAAGTGAAGAAGAAGCTCGCTCAGCTCAAAATTTCTGAGACACGTGATGGTGTCTCCCTATGCATGCTGTTGCACAGTCGAATAAAAATAATCAGCACCTGAATTTTGATTTTGAAGTTTTTATTTGTCTTATATTTATAAATATACAGTATGGGAGTTTAGGGTTCCAATCATCATTTCTTATATTTCTTAATTATTATATTATATTTATTTATTCAATATTGAATATCTACATAAATCTAGATATGGTGTATGCTATTATGCTAGTAGACTACTGTAAGCCTTCTATTACTAATAGCCATGGTTTGTCTATGCAATTTGATCATATGCCACATGATGGCAGTATAGTAACAGAGTCAATTTTAGTTGAGGCTGAGACCTTAGCCAACTGAATCGATAGTATAATAGTTATATGGATAGTATACAAAATACATGTATGAAAAAGCATTTTAATTAAAAGTTTGCATGTTTGTGATAATGTCACAGGACATAGGCAATCATTTTCACAAGAGCAATGTGCACATAAAAAAAAGAAAACTCACCTGCCATAGCCAGAGATATAGGCAACAACACCCATCTACCGTATGGTAACACTGCGAAGAAAATAAATGTCACTTAACTTGTTTATACGGGAGGCTAATGTAATCGATGTGATCTTGAGTTGTGCCAGACCAAAATACACAGTACCGTATATAGTACAAGGGCGAGTGGAAGCATTATTAACCATGTTACACTAACATACAGTAAGTCCTTGCTTACTAGTAAATCTAACAGTAGATGTATCCGGGTGTTTTGTATCACTAAATTGTAGGCTAATACAGATTTTAACATTTTAACATTATGTTAATTTAGCAACAATCTGAACAGTACCGTCCGGTAGGCCTAATAACTACTACTTAAAAGGTGGATTACCAGATGTACGTATCGCCTATAAGACCTATACATTTCATCAAGTATCATCAAGTTATCATCTGTTGATGTCCAGTGTACAAGTCAGTTGTGTAAAGGGTTTTATAGAACACATGGAAGGCTACATGATGATATTTGTACAAGGCCCTTCCATGATCTAGCAACCGTAACATCGTACATCGCGTTTGATTTATTAATGTACCGTACCAGTATTTGTACGGTCACGAATTTAACGGAATAGCTGTGCCTGTGTAATGCTATTATACAGTTCTATGACCTGTAGCCTAGAAAACATTCTCATTGCACGTCCCACGATTTAAAACAATATTTAAAAAATGTAAATATTAGCAGTCACTTACTTAGGAGATCATTCCCAATGCAAAAAACAAACAAAAAACAATTGCATCCTGCACTAATTTCATAGCCTCTGGCTAGTGGCTACGCATGTCAGTTACAGGTAGTCAAGGAAGGCTGAACTTGGCCTAGCTGTTCCTGTTTACTAGTCACTACAGTGTAGTGTAGGCTATCAGGTAGCCTTGCAGTTCATTGTTTAGAGATTTGAAAATTACAGAAAAATTGATATTTAGAAAATTAGAAAAGGGTAGATTTGTGGGGTGGTTGTTAACAATTTAATCTAGGCTACATTTAGTATGCATGCTGGCCCACTCATACTGTAGCATGCTCCCCTTTCTATCTGTGATTGCACACGCATGTTTCTTTAGCCTAATCATTATTTGCAATAAATAATGAACATACCTTTTTTCTTTTCTTTTTCTGCCTATTCCATGATTATTGCTTCAGCATTGACATAAAGGTGTTTCTCATGAGAGCTATGGTATGGACCCTACAGCAACCAGTGTCTATACTGTGTCTGAATGATGTGAAGGAGACAGGGCAAGACACACAAGGACTCATAGAGGACGGCTCCAATACTCAACACCTCCTCAAGTGACCCTGCATAGAGAACAAATACTCTAACAATAGAACCATCGTCTGAAGCCCTTGTTGGCTCAGGTTTCAAACTTAGGTGAGCCTCACGCTGTCCCTTGTGTGCCCATGTGGATGCAAACGTCGAGGGGCAAGGACTACAGACAGCTGAGAATGGGACCACCGGGGCCTGGAATAGCTTAGCCTGCTGTCCGTGGGCCAAGAAAATGAGTTGTTCATTTTGGTATGAGGGTGAATGCATTGTTCACTGTAACAGTATGGACAGCAAGCTCCCCTCTGGGTAATGAAGATGAACAATGTTCACTACTAGAGGTATAATAGTCTAATGTTTCCATGGTCACCTTTAGGCCCTACAGCTAAAATGACCATGGTAACTTCAGTCCTGTGCATTCTCTGTAAAAATGATTTTAACAGACATGTCTTCATTGGATTTGTATGTATGGCGAGTCAGGTGATCTCATTTGGCCACCTTATTGATGTCTTACACATCTGACCTATAATGTGCACTGTGTGTGTTTAAGAACGAATACACAGGTTATGTGATCGTATCACAAGAGAGCTCCACAAATGGTAGTTTCCACTTGTGCTGTGTGCTTGTCCCACCTCATGTCAATCACACAACTGAATTTGAATCAAGGTTGTCTTCATATGCGGAAAATAAATACAAAACTAGTCTTTGAATTCAATGCATGTGGTCACTGGTTGTGATTTTCTATGTATGCTGACAGACAAGATGTTGTGGGTCAATTAAAATAGGACGCTCATACACACCATAATGTGAGGGGTCATAAAAGACTCCAGAGGGCCTCGTTTTATGCCCACCTCTTCTTACTCCTCACTAACCTATCACACTCAAAGCCTGTGTCACAAGCTGCACTTAATCACACCAACCCCGTGAAGGCAGCCAGCATGAATTTCACAGGTTATCTTTGTGCTCAAGGGTACAATCTAAGGCCAAGGGTTACAGAGTATTTAAAAGTCGTAAAGTGCACACAGACAACAAGTTGACCGAATACTACTGCAGTTACACATTAATATTAATACATTAAGATTGACTATTAGTACTTCTGTTAAGTACATTTTCATATATTGATTATATTGGTTGTCATTGTTTTACAGATACTTTTTTAGACATATCATCTATGGCATTTGGCAGATATATGTGACAGATAATATATCAAATAAATCTAAACTTGAAATTGACTATACATTTTCATATACTCCAATTTGATAAATACTCCTCTAGCGCACTTATATTAAGATTTGGAAACCAGTGTTAATGATGCTTTTTATGTCACCAACCTATCATTTGATAGAATCCTATACAATATATGTATATATATATATGTATACAATAATGTATTCTGTAAAGAATAGGCCTACTATAATGTAAGATATATATATATATATATATATATATATATATAGGTATAATAGTCAATGTAAGGTATTAGTTACAGAAAACACACTCCATTTAATATTTTTCTCATCTTTTTTTATTTTACTTTATTCCATGAGTAATATTCACACCACTAGTTAACAATGAATCACAATGAACATCTTTCATACCAACTAAGTATTCATTATATCTAAGAATAGATGAGGGATGAGTTTATCTAATAGGACAGATTTCTCTAACCAGCAGTTTGACTCTTGCCTTCTGCATTCTCTTAACACACTCTAGGGCTGCTCCACAATACCAACACATTTTCTTGTCTCCTTCCCCTTATATTACACTGACATTTTACAAAAAGTTTAAAAGTAAATGGGAATGCCATGGCATGGAATGTTTTAAGATTGACCCTAATTTGCAGTAGAGTGCTACATTACTCTGCTTTCCACATGCCCTCAACTAGAATGGTGGACTCTGTATTGCTTTTATGTAGATGTTATGGCTATGTAGGTTAAGGAGATAAGCACAGAAAGACACGTTCATTGTGTTGAGATGCCCACAATCCTCTGTAGGTGCACACAACTAAAATCTCCAGTTGCATATCTACCAACACACTTAGAAGCCTAGTTTCAAACATATTGTTAGATACTGATACTGATACCTTCTGAAATAATGTGACTAATAACTCCAAATTTGTATTTTTTTTATAAAACGTTTGCCTCTTCTCAGGTCTGTGTTGGCAGATATGTCAAGGTGTCTACTAGGAGCGGTCTAATACAACATTTTGTTCTACCACACATGCCAAAAAACTAATACTGGTTATTGCTAGCCTAACGGGGTGGCCGAAGTCTGGGCAGGGAAATGTGTGTCGGGTCTCACATCAGGTCCATAACATGACATTTTACCTCATTACAGCATTTTGTTTCGATTTGGTTAAACGCCAACCAATTGCTTATTTTTGGAGCCAATTATGTAGATTGTGAGAATTGGCTTGAAATCCAATTGTTCAAATCATATGAACAGACCCAACATACACTGCCTTGCTATCAGACCTTCCTTTTTATCTGAGTAAACAGTGTTTCCAGAACAGAGACAAACCTCACACATGTATTCATATCCTTGCATCTTTAATACAATACATTATTAAACATTCTAAATTTTCTCAGCAAAGGAAAAAAAGGCAAACTGAAAAAGAAAATAAACACTTTTCCTCCCAAAGGATGTCAAACATAATTATTACAGCAACATTAACTTTAATGTGAAAGCTCATCCGTCAGCATCCACAAGACCCTTGTAAAGGTCTGTTTTTACATAATTGTTTTTTGTCTAATTTCAGTTTATTTTATTTCACCGTTACTTCTGCCATGTTAAAAACTGGTGGTGTCTATATACAAAGGACCGTGAGAGTGACTAATGCAGGGGGCAGTATTAGGAGCTATAATTAACGGTTAAAGTGTTGAAATGTAAATGGAGAGTGAATAAGGTTGTTGCTGTTCTGTCCAAGCTGCAGAGCCAGATCTCTTAACTTAAATATTATCTAATAATATATCAAAACTGGCTAAACCTCACATTTAAGATCTATATTTGTTATCGACATCTAAATAAATGTGAATTTCTGACTTTGTTACACTGGATGGACAGTAACAACTAAATAAATCATGTGTGGCAAGTTTAGTGGAGGCCATTATAGCCAACATCACAACACCAATGTCCACTAACCTGACTATTAAGATGACAAGCTACTGACATTATCATCTATTCACCTGACCATCCAAGTGTATACAGTAGCTGCACATTCTTGTGTTGACATCCTATACACATTTAGACTGCTAACTGTTTTTCATTATATTTTTATGCACATAGTTCTCAAAACACTATTCAAGATTTGTTACTCCCAGTGTACCTTTAGCTTTGAGGCAAACAATCACATTATTTTTACGATTCACGGAGATGGAATGTATTTTGTTGCTTTGTTGTACAGCAATATATGGAAAAGGTTTTGCAAGAACAGTTAATGTCTTAAATACAGTAGTAAGGTGCTTTTAGGCTTCTAGTTGTTATCGATTGTTGCAATGTGTCGACAAATAGTTTGATTATCATTGCTATATCTTGTATACAGTATATGACTATTAAGACTGTATTGCTCCATTCTGCACACATTCACAGTACACAGTGGACAATTATACTGGAACACAGTAAAGCAGCATTAAATCACTCCAGTACATCAAAAAGGATCAATATCCTATGGAAAGTAACATATACAGGACGTTTACATTTAAAGGGGCACTGTACATTGTTAATTATATTGAAAAGTATGTACTGAAATAATGTATGGAGTGGTTTACTGAGATGAAAACAATGTACTTTTGACTTTCTCAGTAGTTATATTTCTTAATTTTTGTTTTATCCACAAGCCAGAAAATCGGTGTTTCAGAGGTTACATAGCACTCTCTACATGCTGGACCCAGTAATAACACTTCACACATCCGACAACTTCAATGCAAATAATTGCCAAGAGTAATTGGCATTTCCAAATCAGACCTGCTGTTTCTAGTTATCAAAGTACCAATCCCCATATCTACACACAGGGTTCTTTAATAATATTGGTGCTTCAATTAAAACTTAGACCTTTCTGTGAAAATAGAAAAAAAAAAGTTCTGGAATGATTTGGCATTGTTTCTTTTTTCTGTTAGATTCATAGAATGTTGGACCTAGGCATTTACAGCTAAATTGAAGCATTAACTTGAACATTAGAGTGACGGCCCATAGGCCTACAGTATTTTTCTTTAAAATTACCTAAATAATATTTAACATGAAAATTTATGAATGTCAGAAGATTTCCACATTCACAAACTCAAATTTAGTGTCATCTGCTTTCTCCGCTATGCATAGTAACTCACCGAAAAATTACACTGATACTATTATGTCACATCTGACATATCTGAACTGCTGTGGTCTCTCTCTCTCTCTTCCTCCCTCTCTACCGCTCCCTCTCTAGTGAAACAAGAACATAACAGGCAAGGTAAAAGGTGAAGAATGCATGGTGATGTGATTATGCCGGGCACAACACAACTGCACATCTCAGCACTGCTTTGAACAAGTAATATTGTATTAACACGCAATGGAAACACAATACGGATATTTAAGCGTCTATGATAAAGAGCCTAACAGCATTATTGTACAGTTTTATGAGTACGTTTGTGTGTGCTTGTGCGTATGTGCATGCGTGCGTGCGTGTGTGTGTGCATGCGTGTGTGTGTACTGTATACACAAGCATGTGTGCTTGTATAGGTGTGCTTCTCTTTGTACTTATGCATGCATACATGAATGTATGAGGAATTTGAACACTTTTTTATAAATCACATGGGCCTACAACTAGGTTTTAGGGCTCTCTAGCTCCACCACGTCCACTAGGGTAAGTCACATGACCGGGAGAGGCCATAGGCCCTAGTGAAGTTGTCAATGTCTTTGATTGTGAATTCCAGGCTAGGATGGGCTTAGATCGACTGTTGTATAACATAGTGTTTGCCTTGATGGCCAAAGTGAAATGACACAGGTACACCCACTATTAATGTGCAGTGAACCAGCTAAGCGTGTATCCTAATTTAAATGTAGCAAATAAATGAGAGAAATGTCTAATCACGCGACGTATAGAGTGTTATTGTATGCACATGGCTTAATATATAAGGTGATTTAATTCGATTCGCTAATACCATTATCACTAGGTATTAGAAAACATTTTGAATGTCCAAGGTGAAACGTGGGCAGACATAGGTTTAAAGGCTATGAAAGGCTTGCCTGGCATGCTTAACTTTAGCTTGTGGACCTGTGAAAGGGTCATGTGATAAACATGTACCCGAAATGACCTGCTCAGACTGCAAAAAGTGTATGAATACAAAATAAGTGGTAATAAGTTACATGCCATTGTTATGTTGCCTATGCAGGAGGTGTGTGAACTCCCTTAAAGCATTTACAGTATATCCTTTCAGCCTTCCACTATCATTTCACAGTCACAGTCAAATAGTAAATGATTAAAGATTAAGTAAAGTGCTTCTTATGTCATTTAAGAGCTGCTGCTGTTTAGCTGTCAAATGCGTCTTTGCAACACCACTCTTGTCAAATATTGTCAGTAAACTTCAAGGTACTCTTTGTTCACCTCAAATTTAAAATAAGGACAGAGACCTCTCGGTGTGCTAACTGAACATTTACTCCTGACTAGATCTTCAAGTCTAGTGTACAAAGATCATAGCCCTCATACTGTATAAATGACATTATAGCATTTTTATAACAGCCAATACTGGCTGTTGAGTGAAAGACTACATTTCTTATAGCCTCCGATTTGAAATCGTGGAAGCCTTTCTGTGTATTAATTCTAAACTCTCTCACTTACAGTGACATGGAGGTGTTACATATGAGGAAGGTGTAAACTAAATTCCTGTCTAGCCTGTAAACAGAGAACATTTTACTTTTTAGTCTGTATTTATTTGGCTTATTATATGATTGGTGTTAATTTAAGTTATAATGCAAAACTTGCATTTCAGACTTAGCCAGGACAGGAAGAAAGTTATTCTGCATTCACATGGTATCGGAATAATTGGAAAAATGTGTTCCCAACTGGGAAAAATCATGTGAACGACCTCTCAAGTCCGAACAACAATTCAGAAAGTCGGAGATAACTCAAGTTGCTGAAATGTTGACATCATACACGTCAACAGAAGCATGGTGGACAGCAGTGAATATTTGGCTGATGTAATTAAAGTTTTGATTAATGGTGAAAATTCACATATTGCATACACATTTTTTGCTAAAATGTAATTTGTAATATGGTATTGTAGTTTGTAATGGTTAGCTGTTGTCCATGTAAAGTGACCTAAACACAACATGTTTGTAGCTTCCATGTTGTTTCTACATTCTGACAAAAAGCACATGAACACACCAAAGTCAGAAGAATGACTTCACAACTCGTGAAATCTGACCAACCAAGGACGATGTGAATGCACAATACATCCTTCAACAATAGCGCTTCCAGGTCACTGTAAAAAAGGCTAATAGTGCCTTATCTTTTCTACACTCTACACCAGATTTCCTCTGAGTCTGTGACAATTAGCTGTGATTACCAATACAGTAAGTATAGTGTTGTAACTGTAATATAGTACTGTTTATGTAAAACTTTGACCCAGTGTTATAACAATAACAAGCATGAATGGTGTTATTGGTGAGCTATAAACTGCCCTACATGTAACACTGCATGTAACTGATAATCTGTAGTGATGGCTACTGGCTAGAATTTAGCTCTAGCTTGGTCAACCTGCTGGTTAGACTAGGTAGCGGTCCATGCAGTAATTGGTTTGTATGGTTTATAGTTTGGATTATGGAGATGGACAAATACCGTATTTGGGAATGGGAAATACGGACTGAATAGTTAGCGTAACTTGTAACAATTCTTTCTTTGTATTAATGAAAATCAAATGAATGCCTAATAGTAGGAATACAACCAGGGTGTTTAATTGTGGTAGAGGAGAAGCTGAATAAGTGTCATCTAAGTAGAGTGGATGTAGCCTTAATAATAAGCTCCTGTAGATACTCTACTCCAAATAAGACAACTATGCATTTGGCCCATAATCGGTAGGCCACACCTGCCACTACCCTTGGCTATTATACTAGTGAAGTGTTTGTGAAAGTCTGGGATTTAGGATTCATGTCATGAAATCGGAAAAGCTGGTGAAAACACCTGGCAGAGAAACACAGACAAACAGGAAGTGCTCTGCAGGTTCAAAGGTCATCAAACATTATTTCAAGGTCAGAAGGTCATGGTTTTCAGCAGGAAGCTGTCAAAGGGGTACTAGAGAAACACTGAGAAGCAATTACTCGGTTTGGTGTCGCGGTGGCCAACGTGAAGGGCAGGTTCAGGGAGGAGACTGCGCCGTGGTTGGTTGGTTGGTTAGTTGATTGACAGGTGACAGGTGAGCAAACACACTGTGTTTTCCGCCAAAATGTACCCAACACTGAGACTCAGTCTTCATGAGAGAGTAGAATTAACAGAAGAAAAAAAAAGACAAATCGTTTAAACAAATGAGCCATTCTGATTTAAGACATATGGTGACAACAGGTTTTACCGCTACACCACCAAGATGAAACACAGTAATAATTCCTGGTTGATGAATGATGGCTGATTCTTCGATAAGGAAGCTACCAAGTGGCAGGTTTAACAAAAGTTTACTATCCCTTTAACATTACAATACTATTTTACAGACATGAAGAAATATTTCCTACTATAAGTAAATGTACTGTGTTCTGCATAAATATATTGTGTGTCTATAAAACACTTACATTTTTTCAGGCCAATGGGCTCCCTCAGGCCATCACCTCCGAAAGGAGTAGGTGCGGGCTCCTTCACCCCATTCTCCTTAGCAACAATCCCTGGCAGAGTTGCCTTGGTAATGTTTTCTGGTCCTGACTTCGGAACACCACTGGGGGGCGATGGTATCTTCCCGTTGGTCTTCTCATCCTATACACACAAGCACACAAATTGTGATATACAAAAATCCATATAAAAATGTATCCAAAATATTTAGCATTGACATATGTTATGTAGAAAGAATTGTAACATAAGGCATACAAGATTCAAATGCTGGTGGTTCATTATTCACGGATGGTTACATTTCTTTATTTGAATAGTTCTTATTATTCTGACTGTATTCTAGATTTACATTCAAGAAACATTCAATATTCTGTTATAATATACTCTGATGGTGCTGCTCCATCTAGTGGCATGAGCATATAATTGCACAATGAATCAGCATTCGCAGAGTGGTGACAGACTGCCTATGATATGTGTTGCTATTGTTGTTGTTTTTGATGTTGTTGTTGTTTTTGTTGTTGTCTGATTTAAACCTGTCCTTGACCTTGTGTCCGTTGGAGTGTCCTGTGCCTGTCTCTTGCCCGACGTTGTCCATGGATCCAATCTTAGACCTAGCCTTGATGTTCATCTTATGGGACTCAATTTTCACGTCTCCACCTCCTGAAGTCCAAAAGGAACAAACAGAGCATAAATAGGACAAAAAGGGAAAGAAACAACTAGAGACCAGAAGAAAAGGGCTGACCGGGTTTGTGTTTAATGTTGTCCTTTGAGCCACATTTAGACGTCACCTTGCTCAGATCAACTTTCTTACTCAGGATTTGCACCTGCAAAACAGAAAAGGTCCTAATAGTCACCCTTTAGGACAATGGTTTTCAACCCATATAAGCCACTACCCTCCAAGAGAAGTGGTTTAGTCTGTTGAGGGAGCATCATCAATCATTGCTTTCAATTGCAAAACATAAATCATAGCACAAAGCGTACAGAAACATTTTGTAATTTCCGCTTAATTGAAAAAAAGGAAAAACAGTATATTGTCCTTTTTATATTTGTATAATTCTGAAAAATATCTTGCAGCCCCTCAGGGGGACATGACCCACACTTTTTGAACTGTTGCTACAGTTTAAAGACAAAGAAGAAGAATACAATGAAATCCTCTTTTTATGCCATCAGGGTTGGTGTTGGGGGCTTATAGATATATTATGCACCTGGCCCATTTAGACAAGATGAAAGAAAGGAAATCTCACGCATACAATACAGTATAATAGCAACTAGGTTTCTCCTGAAATGATCATTTCATATTTGGAATATCATTTAGTTATCACTTTGACATTTTATAACATGCTTAATTTCTCCCCTATAAAATACTTTTTTTATATGTAAAGCTATGCCTTCATTGCCTGTTTTTCTTTTCTAATAATTGTATATTGTTGTTGATGCTTTTTGCATCTAAATTTTAGGACAAGCTAACTGGGACTGGAACAAAATAATGTGTGCTTCCACCAGATTCCGCTTCAAGTCTTAGCAGTACTTACTTTGCCCCCTCCAGGGACATGTTTAATATTGTCCTTGGAGCCACAGCGGGACGTGATATGGCTGAAGTCCAACTTTTTGTGCACTATCTGAACCTACACATAGACAGGCAGACGTGTGCAAGCAAAAACATAAGAAAGACAGAAGGAAGACATGACACACATGCAGACAGACAGACAGACAGAAAAGAGCATATCAGCCAGCAGCTAAAGTTAACAGGAAATAGAGCAGTAGGCTTACATTTGGAAGAGCTACTGACATTACAATTAATATACATTAATTGCATTCAAAGCAATAACGCTTTGATCAGATAGAATAATGCTATTAATATTATTATTATTATTATTATTATTATTATTATTATTTAAATATTCTGATTTTAGGAAACTGTGTATTTCAATACACTCAGAGAAATTAGGTTGTTTGTTGTAGGTAAATATGCAGCAACAAATGAAGGCATAGGCCAACATACATTAAGGGCAAAAACTATATAAAATAAAGCAAATTGTGGTACAAAAAGGGTGCAAAGTGTTCACATTTTGGGGAACACAATGCACTACAGTAAAACTGACAGTGAATTAATCAAATAAATAATCCCACTGTACAATGTGACAAAGCAGAGCTCTTCCAAATAACAAAGGTAAAGAATTCAACAGGACAAAGTTGAAAGGAGATTAAGTACATAGACAACAGAGTACTGCAGACAAATCTGGGGTTTTTCCGATATTGTGATCCAAAACGATTGTGATGCTAATATTGTAACAATAGGGGAATGTGAGCATGTCTCATTTAGATATCCCACACATTCACTTGTTTTTTCAATATTTGAAATGGGCCATGTGCATAAGACAAACAGTATATAATATATATGGGGAAATTTCAGATCCAAATAAAACAAATTACACCAGAGCCGATACTGAAATTGATTGGCTGGGAAGCTGCAGTATACACATAAACACAGGATAGTGTGTCTACATACAGTATTTTTCACTATGTGACTACTCCCAGTGGTCGTATAGGGTAATGCGACCCCTGGGAGTATAGAAAACTTATGCCCTGATCAATGCCACAGCCACCACCCCATCCCCTTGCCTGTGACAGATGGACAAACACATGAATTAATGGAACCTTTTTAATCAGCATTAGTGTTTGTTTTTCAACCAGTGACAACTAACTAGAAATTGTGACTTTACACAAATTGCCTAGGATCTCCCAGAATCTCTCAAGAACCTAAAAATCAAAGTAAAATAAAACATCTGATTTTAATAACCCAATAGTAGAGGGTAATAACAGTGGCAGCCCAGACCTTTCCATGGCGTTGGTATACCATTGAATGTAACTGACAGTATACTACTTAAAGCTAGTATAACGCTTGCTGCGTAAGTATACTGCACAGAGCAACGCTCTGCCCAACAGACAGTAAGCAGTGACAGTTTGTCTTCTAAATTATTAAATACATTTCACACATATCCACTATAAGGGAATCTTATTTAGCTGTAAACTGCTAAATATGTATTACCAATCAGAAGCATGGTCACAGATGAATGGGGAACAAATCACAAAATACATTGCAGGTGAATCAACCTGCAAGAATAACGAGCATAATCACCACACTGCGATATCTATTTTATTATTAATAGTAATATTGTGGCCTTATATGTGCTTTCAAAAGCCTTGCAGCAGCCTGCGTCACATCTCTCCCCAATTCTCTCTATTTTTCTCCCTCCACACTCTCTCTCTCTCTCTCTCTCTCTTCTCTCCAAGCTGGATAACGTGTGATGACGCAGGTGGCACCAACAAGGGATGACTCACTACACTCCCCCCCACCCCCCTCCGCACCCACCACCACCACCAGCAGAAACACACATGTTCACACGCACACACACAAGCAGAGGCTCGCGAGCAGTGTCCAGGCCACTCAAAGAGGCGTAATTCTTCTTCTGTCTGTCCAGCAAGGTGTCTTTGAAGCAATGATCACAACAAGCTGGAAATGTGTGTATCGTCGTGCCTCCTTGTGCATGACAAAAACCCATTTAGCAATGGTGGGTGACTTGGCACTGCATTCAGTTGTGTGAGCCATAACAAAGGCGTATATGGCCGAATCCAGCTTGTGTGGTACTGCAGATGTGAGCCTAAAGAAAAAGGACAATTCTCACACTGCCCTCTATGGGTTCAAATGACAAACTGCATACAACCAATTACTCAGGTTAAAATGGGTTTTAGACAAGTTGATTCCTTTAGGTGCTACTGTATATAAATTACCTTTGCCTCCCATTTCTCACTCCCTGGGAAACAGTATGTGTGAATATGTGTATGAATCTATTGTAAGATAATTTGAAGTGGAGGATGTTACACTGCTTGAATACAAATAATAATACATTTTATTTTAGACGCCTTTCTAAACACTCAAGGACATAGAAATAGAAATATTTCTTACATATTTCCAATATATATATAAGAAATAGAAAATAAGAGCTTGGGCGACAAGTAAATGCATCACTGTGTGACTCATATTCCTAGAGTAGATGACAATAAAATAAAATGATGAGTCATCCTGGCATTGATATATTTGCAATAATGCTCCACATAGACGTGCTACTGAAAGGGCCCGATCACACCGAGACGCGTCGCTAGAAATGCGCCGCTAGCAAAACCGTTGTTGTATGGTATGGCGCGACCGGCGTGCGCTTTTATATGACGCCGCTGTTCGTCAATGTGACAGTTGGCCCAGGCAGCAGTTCAACCGTTCTCTTTGGCACAGCCAGGCAGCGCATCTCCGTGTGACCGGGGGTTTATCAAAGCGCTGTTGAAGCGGCCGCGCCTTTTAGCGATCGGGGCCTAAGTGAGTAAGCTATGGTTTGTGACCGGCTATTATTGGGGCGGGTTACTAACAAAGTGCAGTCTGTGCCCACTGGCCTGTCTCTCCACTAGATTGGGGTCAGTGCACAGTGAGGGACAGCACCACCCAGGTTTTTGTTGATTCTGTGATTGTTTGTGATTGTCTGTGAGTGCAGGCTGTCAGCATTCCATTAGTCATTGCATTGTAGGAGAGGCAAGGGTTGAAAATAAGGCAAACAAGGCTGATTGTGGATTATCCTGTAAAACAAAAACAAAAAACATTGTCTGCCTACTGTCTGTGATGTTTCCAAACTCTATTCCAACTATTCCAACTTAAAAACATTAAAATGTAGAATGCTGAATGTAAGAAAATATCGATACACCTGAGTATCGCGAAGTTTCGGTATTGATTAAATAAAATAAATAAATATATATTTTATTATTATTATTTTTTTATTTTTATTTACTAAATTTATTTGTAAAAGGGACCATACACAAAATGCATTAACCTCAAAAGAGAGGAAAGATGCTTGTCCCAGATTTAGATAGCGCTAGCATGAATAAAGTTATAAAGTTGGCATATCAAGGTGAAAGCGTGATAATGCTACTGGCTTTGTACGGCTTCGGTGGTGAGGTAGACAAATGCTTGTGGGTATTGTAAAAGGTGTGAGGTGCTAAAATGGTCCCAACATGGGTGAGGCAACCTTAATGATGAATGCAATCTATGGTGCCTGCACACACAACAGAATGGAGGTTGTTAAAGGTGTAATCAAATGTATTGATGAACGTGCAATCAAGTTCGGGAGCCTAATGATTCACCATAGCAACAGACTGGCATGATCTCTACGAAACACAGACTTCCTGCAAATTGGTGCCATGGGTGACCGTAGATCGATGGTGGGGTGGATGTAAACCGGGTGGATGCTGCATATAGGTGAGTTAGGGTGAATAGCTGGGAGGGACTCACTCTGGCCTTGGTGGCTGGGGTGGAGGAGTCAGGTGTCTTGTTGTTCTGGGTGGAGGAGACCTGGGGAGAAAACCACCCCGCAGTCAATACAGCCTCCAACCAACCACACGCTTGAATGCGGATGGCGTGAAGACACTGGATATGTGGTATTACAGGAACGCCATTGCGGGCGTAGATGGTAAATGCATTGCATTTATTTGCCGCTTTTCTAAACGTCCGGCCACTCAAGGCACTGTACAGCATTAGCGTCATATTCACACACACATTCATACACCGTTGGTGGTGTCAGCCATGCAAGGCACCATCCAACCACCGGGAGCAGTGTCTTACTCAGGGGTACTTTGACACTCAGGACACGGAGGGGTTCAACCCAGCATTTTTTTGATCCCCTATTGCTCCACTCTATGGTACCCACGGCAACACTGTCACCCCATAGATCATAAAGACCAGCGAGAAGCATTTAAAATTAATATACTCAGGATCTGGCTTATATTTATAGATATAATCAATCAAACATAGCTGGTGAACAACTTCAGAGCAGGTTCACTTTTTTGAGAAAGAAATGGATAACATCATGTAGCAAGACCAACAAAAAAAAGGTACTGCATTTCAGTGATGCTATCGTGTGTATATTTATTAAAGACGATATTGAAGGTTTAACACGAGTTGATTGATGCATTAAGATGTGGTTTCTAACACTGATGGTACACATGGTATGGTATGGATAAGGGAAATGACATAAACCAAGTATAAGATGAAAGAACAGTCAGGTACACAAAGGTATACCGACGCTACACATCAGGACAACGGTAACAATTAAAACTGACACTTGACACACAATCAATGAATATGCCAAGCAATTCTAAGAATTACAGTAGAAAAAATGAATGGGAGCCAGGGAACAGCAGTTGTAAACAAGGGAGCGATTGTATTAAGACTTTTTTTATGAAATAAGGGGAGATCAGGCAAATGTTTGTGATTTAAAGAATACATTCAACCTTTCTCAAGACGATGTGAATCGTCTAATGTGAAAGAACAGGGATAACATCAAGATGTCTGGCCCGTGTCAACCTTAGCCTTGCAGTGCATGATTGTGACAGTGATATAAAGAGTCAAGAAGGGAGTATGTCTGTGTGTGTGTGTGTGTGTGTGTGTGTGTGTGGAAGGGGTGGGGGGGGGTGCAACTGGTCGCAGGCTGTGAACAGGAGCAGCCGACAGACAGCATGACAGTGAAAGATGAGAGGATAGGATGTAGACACGAAGAGAGAATCACATTATGTCACTGTGAAGTCTACTGAAGTGGATTGAAAGAGGTAAACATGTAGCAATAGACAGATGGTTGCAAACAGATTTGGGAGCGGATTTCAGTTTTTTAAAGTTGTGATAATATTTCACTTTTTGGCTAGCTAATATTTTCAACTGAAAAAGTAAAGAAAAACTTTGTATGATCCAAATAACTGTGTATGTAGCATGCTACTAGGGGTGCACAATATTGATAAAATGTGATATTGCAATATTGATCATGAAAATTGCAATATCTATATTAATTTCAATATTTTTAAACTTAAATAAAAACTTTAAAAATGTAAAACCCCCAAGTGAAGGAGTTCAAGTACCTCAGGGCCTTGTTTGCGAGTGAGGGGACTATGGAGCAGGAGATTGGCCGGAGAATCGGAGCAGCGGGCGCGTTATTGCAATCGCTCACGCAACATCAATATGATATTGCGCAACGTAATCAGAATCGATATATTGTGCACCCCTGCATGCTACCAATTGTAAATACTGTATGTACATTTTCAACACATTGTCTATATAAGAGGTTCATATTCCTTGTGAATATTAATTATATGAGACTTGTGGAAGCATAGGCCTAGCCTATCCGGGTTTCCAGTCCCATAATACACAAATGCCATTTTTGGACAACTTCTGTATGTTCAGAAAATAATCACTTGACTATGTAACTGTAGTTGGAATTGATTTGGGTCTGAATCCAGACCCGAATCCAGACTAGAGTTTGCCTACATCCAGACTAGTAATCTGGATCCAGACTAGAGCTGGCCTAGATCCAGACTAGTAACCTGGATCAAGACTAAAGATGGCCTGGATTCAGACTAAAGCTTGTCTACATCCAGACTAGTAACCTGGATCAAGACTAAAGATGGCCTGGATCCAGACAGGCACCCATCCTACCTTGCCTCCGCCAGGCTGGTACTTGATGTTGTCGGTGGATCCGATCTTGGAGCGGACATTCTTCAGGTCTGGTGTCGGGGCGTTGATGGGCCTCGGGGTTCGTGGTGCGCGGGGCACTGGCGGCTTCTTCTCCAGAGGGGTCTGTTTGGGGACGGGGGGTTTGGTGATGGTGCGGCGACGGTGAGTGGAGGAGCCATCGCCATTGGCCGGAGCAGCTGAGGGAGTTGGGGTGCTGGTGGAGGCTGGTCGGGAACGGGGGGCTTAGAAAGGAAGGGGGGGAATTATTACTGATCTTAAAGGCAGGGTTAGTCATTCTCTGCCATGCTTGCTATCTCCCTCAGACGCTCCGCCCAACACATTGAAATGCATTGCAAAGCCTAGTGGATTGTTGTTGTTGTGAGGATGGGATGGGATGATGATGTATGTTTGTGTTACTATTTACGGAGTCAGGCCTGTGTAGAAGTACCGGAGGATTTTTTTCAATATGCACAGAGAACGGTAAGCTAGCGAAACGCAAGGCGATATTTAGTGAATTTGACAAAAAGTGTATTATCTTACAATTTGCTTACAATAGCTGACTATACCTTTTAACTAGAGGGTTGACACTGACATGTCTCTATGTGCAACACACTATTGCCAGCCTGCATTTGTCTGTAAAAGAGGATAAGTAGTTGCTACAGTACCCGGAGTCTTGGGTGTGCTTGGCTTCTTTGTCTCTCCTGTCTTGTCATTCTTGCTAGCTGTAAAGAGAGTTATCACGTCTTAATACCTTCATTCACTGTTGGACGATGTCAAGCTGCGTCACATTATCATTTGCATCTAACACTGTAAGCCTTTATTGCATTTACAATTGTACAAAGTTGGCATTATGGCAAATTATGTAATGCCACCCACAGATGTCAGTTTCATTGGTTAATAGAGCCAATAAGTACGCCCCACATGCTAGTCTACTGTTTCTCTAGTGGCCTCTCTGAGCCTCTCAGTCTGTTGTGTGACCTCTCAATATGATTGTTGGTTAATGGACTATATTGCTGATGGCCATGGTGGTTAATGCTAAATGGCAAATAATGAACAGCAAGTCGTTTTCTCTTCTGCTTCTTATAAATCACACCAGTGCCTGGCTAGTTAGAGTGCTATTATGTTGTTGTTGTTATCTTGTGTTTCTTCTAGGCAAATGCATGCAACAAAGACAGTGTTCGTGTGTGTGCGTGTGTGTGCGTGTGTGTGCGTGTGCGTGTCAACAAAATACAACAAAGTAAGGGCTTCATTGCACGTTACAAAGACAGCTGACCATTTGGCCATGATGAACACAGCCATGGTCATGCCTTTTGTCATTATTCTTATTAAAAGACAGAAACAGACACACTAGCCTGGATGTACAGTATCAAATGTTCTTCAATAACAGATACTTATTTAAAGAAATCTGTATTTCTTCTAAGTGTTAGCTTTTATTTGATAATTATTTGTATTTTTATTTATTTAATAACAGAATAACAAACAGCTGAGACATGCAGTTTGAATTAAATAAATTACAAATACAGAAAATAACAACTATAACTAAAAACAGAGTGAATTGGATGAGTCATATTCCCCTAGGTGTAGCAAAGCTTACTTGCAAAGGCAGCTAAACACCCCCTGTGGCAAGAATACAAATCAGACAAGTGGTAGCATATGGCACAAATGTTGTTAGCCTGTTGCCTGTAACCAACTGAACCATAAATCTGGATGGAAATAAAGCATGGACTGGTTATATTTGACATGATGTCAGTAGACATGATGAAAAAGACCTGCATGCTGTACTGTATATACACACTTATTACATTTTCTTGATACCCATGAACTCATAATAATTTAATGTCTGTGTATGCAATTGTACATATATACAGTATATATTATGTAATATATATGCAGTATACTGTATATATACAGTATATATATATATATATATATATATATATATATACACATACAGTATATATATTAGTCTGTATATAATTGCATGTTTACATAAATGTATGGGAAAATCTCTTGCATTTGCTCAAATACAAATACAAGCAACAGCCTCTGTCTATGCATGTGTGTGTGCGTGTGTGTGTATGCTCGAAGTACGTACCAGTGGGTTTGCTGGTAGTGTTAGCTGAGGAGCCATTCTTATTGGCAGGTGCACGCGGAGTGGGCGTGGCCTTGGGAACAGGTGGACGTCTGTCGGCCGCCCCGTTCTCCGGACCCTAGAGAGCAACAGCCTGCTGCAAACATCAGCTTCTACAGACAGCTACAGGAGTACCCCCCCTCCTGCCCTCACAGGCTCAAGCCATCTTAAGGCCCCGATTACAGAGAAACCATTGTGTTCTATGGGGTGCGTTGGGCTTTCTGTGGTGCCGCGCTTCACGTTTTTCTAGCGTTTTTTTGACACGCGTGCAAAAGTTTAAAACAGCCTCAGCTTTTCAATCGCACTGCTCGTCAATGTGACACTTGGCGCCCAGGCAAACCAGCCGATCTCTTTGATCCAGGCAGCCAATCTGTGTGGACGGGGGCCTCATCAAAGCGCTTTTGAAGCAGCCGTGAGTATAGCGACGTGTCTCTGTGTCTCTGTCTGTTTTCCTGCTATAGCCTACTATGCTGTTTTGTCCAACCTGGTTACAGTAAGTTAAGGGTGTGTGTGTGTGTGTGGGTGTGTGTGTGCGTGTGACGTACCTTGGCGCTCTTAGCCGAGCCTATTGCCTCTGGCGACCGCTTAGGGGCAGTGGGAGTGGTCGCCTTGGTTGCAGGGCTTTTTTTATTCGCCGACGACGCTGTGGTTGGAGAAGGGCGTTTGGCTGAGCCGGCCTCGCCATTGGTGGAGAGAGTGGATGGGCGGGATTTTGATGCGTTTGTTTTGGTCGGCCCCACGTCAGGCTAGGCATGAGGTCATAAAAACACAGGTAGACAGCAACAGGGCCATAGATGAATGGAGATATGGATATATGGATATGGAAAATAGAAGAGGCAGCATGAAGTGGCAACACACAGTAACCGTGACAGCAAATAAATACATGTAACATGAGATAGATCATGAATGATAACATCACACATCATACACATGTTAAAAGCTGTTACTGTAAAAGAGTAATATATGATGCGTTTCAGCGTTGTGGGCCTCAAAGCCTGTACCGTGTAGTATGAACAACTAACCACATCTTACACATACAGGTGAACATCACAGTGGAGTAGGGCATCGTGTGCGTGTGTGTGTGTGTGTGCATGTGCGTGTGTGTGTGTGCGTGTGGTGTAACCCACCTTGCCCTTGCTTCCTGGACTGACAAGATCCTTGCCCTTATTGGTCGTTTCTTTCCCGTCCTTCTTGTCATCTTTGTCGGCCTTTTCCGGCTTGTCCACCTTCTCCGCCTTCTCGTTCTTCTCCTCCTTCTCCTTTCTCTCCTCGTCCTTGAGGAACGTCTGGGACTTTGTGTTCTTCTGCTGCTCCTCTCTGTTGTCTGAGGTGTTCTCTGTCTTGTTGGACGTAGTGTCTGTCTTCTCCTGCGTGCCCTGGTCCGATTTCACTGCAACCACAGGAGCAACGCCTCATCGCTCATGACATAAACTGTGGGTGTTTTGGAGGTCACGCTAGCACAACCGAGGAATTCACATTTAACCATATGCTAAAATCTATATTTGAGGTCCTCAAAGGTAGGGCAGGAAATTTTGAAGGACCTCACGATCCGATATCACCATATTTAGGTGCCAATACAATTGAATTTTCTATTTTTCACTATTCTCAGGATTCTGTATTGCTGCTATTCAATGTTGCCGTTTATTCTGTCTCTTACAGTCATACAGTATAACCATTTGCAAACAGTGAAATCAGACTTCAAAGACCACGTTCTGTCAATTACATTCCAAGATGTACAGTACTTCTGAACAATACTTGATGAACTGATAGTGTTCTAGAATGCTGCATTCAATCCGCCAAAAAAGACCATTGTGCCATTTATAAGATAATTACAGCATTTACATCTTTCCTAACAAAAAAAAACAAGAAATCACGACTTTTAATTGAAAATCCAAACAAAACAAAAAAATTCTTGAAGATAAATTATTGATTTGAAGATTGTCTATTGTGATACTAAACTCTGAATCCCCCCCCCATCCCATCCCATCCCATCCCTACTAAAGTCTGTTGGTGTCACTTTCTCAATGTTTCCAGCAGCTGACACAAGCCCTACATGATGGCTACAGACATTGGGCACAGTGATAGGCTAGTGCATATTGTGACCAACCATATTATCAGTCCCAGACATGCCTGGTCAAGCCACCTTAGAAGTATTTGGTCCTTAAAAGTACATGATGTCTGAGATACAGTATATGAAAGATGGAGGGACCGAAGGAGCCAATGCCGACAGGCAGAGAAGGAAGGTGCACCGGTTTAGAAAAGTTCAACATTGACCAGAAAGAAGGACAGAGGCACATTGTTGCCAGGACGATATCCATTATATAACAGCGTCACTGCAGTGCAGGGCTAGATAGGCTTTGGCCTAAGAGTCCCCTCATTTACTTTGAGCTAGCTCTTGTGAAGTGTGAACTTGCACAACACTGGTGATATTTGGTCAGAATCACCACGGAAATGATTCCACCATTTACATAATAGTAAAACTAACAGGCCAAGCAAATATTTCGTAAGTAACATGTTAATATAACCTGTTGAGAAGCTATTCCTCATTTAGTTACATCATTATAATAATGATATAATAACAATGGACACATCTGAAGTAGTTTTGCTCATAGCTCTTGGCTTTTTTCAATACAAACTCTTCTACTAGCTGCTATCCTACAGTATATTCAGTCAACATGGTCTCTCCTCCTCTAGAATCTATATAGGAATACAATAATAATACAATAGATTTTTATCATTTGTATTCTGTTATATTCAATGTATTCCTGTCAGAGTCAACCACTTGTATTGCTTCTTTATTACATTTTTTTAAATTATATTATTTATATTTTATTTTTAATCAACTGTTTCACATGGCCAGGCACTGACCCTTCCATAGGACCCAGTTTTAGGCCAGTGTTCATAGTGTCACTCCACCATTGCAACAGTAGCCAGATGAGTCATCTTTTGATGCCCACTACTGCCTGAATAGAATATAGTAGCCACTGGCCACCAAATACCCCAGCACCCCATCCACTGCTGCTGGCAACCAGCTGTGTGCGAGAGTGAGAGAGTGAGAGGGAGACAGAGGGGAGGGAGGGGTGGAATAGGAGATCAGCATAGGAAAGCTGTCAAATGAACTGAAGCATGACTAACTTACAGCGACACGGAGCTAGTAATGCTACCGTACTGCAGGAGCCTTCCGTAAAACACGAACGCAGATATCACCGCATTCCCTTTATCATGTACACCTTCAGACACCCAAACGCCATATAATACTTTACCGTCTGCAACAGGCTAATCAACACTAGATGATTATCCTGTTGATGAGAACATGCTCAGGTGACCTTGTATTGAGAAACAGATGACATGCTAGGTTAAGATCCCTAGAGTGTTCTTTAACCTTCACTAAATACAATACAATGGAAAGTGGCTCCATGGAAACGGACAAGTCTAAATTCCCAAGAGCTTGACGTGCAATGTAACGGAGACTACATTTCGCAAATGCTGTGGGTTACTGTATACTGTACAGTCAGAACCGTTATGCTATGTGTAATAATATGCAATTTATTAATCTGTGGGTCATTTGATATATTGGAATTTTACTGGATTGTATTTTGTACGTTTGTCTATGCAAGCGTGTCCCCTTGTACATTATGTGGGTAGGCTCCAGACTTGCTGGCATCTATTTTCCTGTATAGGTGTGTGCATCTTCTAAAGCTATATGATTCACATCACTGCAATAGCTTATTATGCGTACGCACGCATGCGCGCGCACACACACACACATTTATTCCATAAATAGCTGCTCTATATTTGAGTACAGGCAGTCAGTCTGTAATCAATGTCCTTGCATTTCCCTCTAAGATACTGTGTAAATCCCAGAGCAGATAGATAGATAGATAGATAGATAGATAGATATAATAAGAGTTGGTACTTTGAACAAAAGCAACACACTTCACACTCCAGCCTACTTTCCGATTTTGACCAATGCTAATTAGGTTCAATACTCAAACATCCCACACACAAAGACATTCTGCCACTATGTTGACAAACTAGACTTTTCCTCAAACAAGGGGGAAGCGGGGTGTGTTTATTGTTTGTCCGTGAGACTCTTTTACGATTAATGTAAACACCTACCCGCAGTGTCGCGCTTACTACCCTGGCAACCATTTAAGGACGGGATGGTGGCGTGTGGAACAGGAAGTAGGACGCTTGTCTCACAGCTTCCGTGGTGCCTTCTCGGTGGAGGGGAGGAGGGCAGGGCTGGTGACATCATCAGCTGGGATGACATCATGGCGGCCATGGCTCCCGTGTCGTCGGTAACAGTGAGCGAGCGGCGCATGGCGACGTGCAGTTGTGGGGGCCGGGGAGGAATGGTCATTCCCAGAGGGTTGAACTGTGGAGCAGTGGTCATCATTAGGGGCGAGCTTGCCGCAGTAGTAGGGTAGGTCTCGGCCAGTAACGTGGGAACTGCCAGATGCGAGCAATCCGACATAGCTCGCCTCACCGTGGTCCGTTGTGGAATTGCAGTCGGTGCGCTGCGTTGGCCAGTCGAGTCTGGTTTAACGCCAGAACGCAGAAGCCCGTTGCCTGCAAAGTTCCCATTTGGCGAAAAACAGGACTCCATCGTCGATGGTTCACCACGATCGTCTTCTATTAGGTTGTTACTTTCTGCCCTGCTTTCCAACTTGGTTGGAGCTCTCAGTGAGGTAGACACATGCTTTGGTGACGCGGCAGGACTTATAGACGATGTAGCCTTAAGCGGAGAGCCATGTTTGACCCCTGCTTGACCCCCAAAAGCACTTGTGTTCCCAGTTCCCTTCAATGGACCCACATCTGAATTAGAGCTCTTGAGTTGAGCTGTGTGGAGACCTGCAAACATATCAGTGTTGGGATCTTTATTGCTGAGACCTGAACAGGTGCTTCCAGAGAGGGAGTATGTCAGTGTGCCGTTATCCCCAAGTCCCAAAGCCTGCTTGGAGGGTAGAGGAGATGCTTGCATGTTGGCAGGGTGTGATGTCTCCTGGATGTAAAATCCATCGCTGCCCTTCATCTTCACAGAGGTCCGATCTGCGTTAGAAGGGCTCCGAGGTTGTTCTGCTGTGCTCGGGTTCGACATACGACTTTGGTCGTCAGACACCAGGTCCGGCTTGGGAATCGTGACGGGTTTCCCTGGTGATATCACAGGGGAGGGCGTAGACGAGGACAACGTGGAACCGAGCGGACTGCTCGGGCTTTGTCCTGCACTTCCCAACGTCCCGGCCATCCCCACCATCCTCCCCTCGTCCTCCATCTTAAAAAACGAGCCTGGCATCCCCCCGGGTGTAGAGGGCATCCTCTCGTTATAGCCGTGGCCCAATTTCATCACCCCATCCTCCGCCATCGTTGTCTTAGAGCCGCCCAGGGTGGCAGTGGCACTGCCAACCTGCTCTCCGAGTGCTTGCGGCGTGCTCTGATGCCCTCCTGCCATCTGGCCTTGGGAGTACCAGTCTCTGTGCCAGGCAGGCCCTGGAGAGGTGGGTGTGGGTGCAGGGGGCACGCTGGCACCAGTGAAATTACTGGGAGGCTGCTGCTGTTGATGCCCGGCTGGACTCTGTTGGCAGCCACGACTGTCTCTGCCGCTGGCAACACCGCTGATGATGCTACCCGGCTGCTGGCAGGGTGAACCTGAGAGAAAGGACATTCTCTCTCTCTCTCTCTCTTTCTCTCTCTCTCTCTCTCTCTCTCTCTCTCTCTCTCTCTCTCTCTCTCTCTCTCTCT
>JAODUE010010047.1:10000-27934 GCA_027564755.1 Amblyopsis hoosieri | reverse complement strand
GTGTGTGTGTGTGTGTGTGTGTGTGTGTGTGTGTGTGTGTGTGTGTGTGTGTGTGTGTGTGTGTGTGTGTGTGCAATATGTAGCCGTGCAATTGTGCGTGATCTAGGGGCATTGACCTGCAGGGCTAATGACTGAGAACTGCAGAGGTTGAAATGTTCCCATTATTAGTGCCCGGCGCACACGGCTCCGTCGTCGCTGCCTAATCCTAACCTTGCCCTCTTGACCGCCCCCTTGTGTTTGGGTGGTAGATTGGCATTTCCAAATGACTTCCCCTCATTTATAAGAATATACCCCTGTGTTGAACCCTAAATGGTAAATGGACTGCATTTATACAGCGCTTTTCTAACCTTTCGGCCACTCAAATCGCTGTACAGTATTGTCTCACATGATGATGATGGTGATTGCTGCCATGCAAGGTGCAACCAACCACCAGGAGCAGTTAGGGTTAGATGTCTTGCTCAAGGACACCTCGGCACTTGGTGAGGAGCTGGCCGGGAATTTTGACAACAATCAGCGTCTAAATCAATAATGTAAATATAGAGCATTTAAATGCTGGAACATTATCATGTACATCATTTAAACGTGCCTTGATGAGGTGTGAGGTCTGACCATGTTGGGCTGTGCTGCTATCAGCAGCAGCAACTCAGGGGTCCTTGATTGGCCCAAAGAGGCGTCTGCTGTTGCTGCTGCATCATTGCCAGCCCAGCAATACAGACTGTTGTTGTCAAAACATTGCCATGACTCACGCTTCAGTATGGGGAAATGTGAATACATGGGCATTTGGTAGAGAGGAGGGGGGGGTGGGGGGCATGCCGATGGATGAGATTGGTGACAGTGAAGCTTGGTGGAGAGAGAGTAGCCTTTTTTCCCCAATGTCTGCTCCCTCCCACTAGTCGTCCGTTCCCCCCCCCTCCCTCTGATTATTCCTCACTCAGTCATGCAAACACAAAATAGCTGTTGGTTGCTATGACAGTGTTACCCCCCCCCCACACACGCACGCACGCACGCACACACCTCTTACCCACGCACAGGGATTTTGTTGTAGATGGAGAGACAATTAGCCGGGTCCCCAACTTCCAATGTGTCAGGGAGGGGATTCTGGTGAGGGGCTAGCTGGATTGCCGCTAGCCAAGGCCTGTGTGACATGAACACATTTTTAATTCGTTCGTTCTCTCTGTCACAGCAAAGCCTGTTGAGACAGCAGGAGCGAGTGGAAGAGAGGGTGCAGGACATTGAGGAGCAGCTTTGCAAACTGGACTCTGACAAGTGTGTGGTGGAGGTACGTTTGACACACAAACCCATGCTATGCATTGGAAAACCAGCATCTCATTTCACTTAAACGTCCAACCTACATGTGGCGGTTTCACGGGGTATTTCCAGTTGTCAGTTAACATCATCCTCCCACTTGTTCATTTCCCTTATGCAGCTAGGTCAGACATTCTGTATACATTCATGATTAAGTAATAATTAACAATATATAAGAATGTATAAGTTAATAGGAAAGACAATTACAGATTTTATTTATTTTAAGGGATTTCTTTCACAACACACTTGGGGTGTGTGTGTCCTCTGTAGGACCGCGTGTGTGAGCTCAAGGAGGAGGTGCGTATACAGTACCAGCGGATGCATCAGCTGTTGGAGGAGGACCTGGGTCGGACCCTGGAGGCTCTGGACCGAGCCCAGGCCCGCTTCTGCCAGGAGAACGCCGCCCAGGTGTTGTCCCTGGGCGAGCAGCGTCACGAGGCCCAGAAGCTGCTGAGCTCAGTTCAGACGGCCTTTAACAAGGCAGAGGAGCTGAGCTTCATGAAGAACACCAAGCCTGTCAGAATCCTTATGGATAGGTGAGGAGCTGATCTTTGTCACTGCTTTTGGGTACACGCTGTGTTTCTCTGCGTTGCACCCGCTAAAGTTTGCCTTTCTGCATTCGTTTCAGGTCTCAGGCATGTGTAGGCAGCGCTCTCTCCCCTTACAAAGTGGGCAGTCTAAATTCAAAGCTGTTCCTTTCTGAACTGTCGAAGAGGGAGAAAAGCTTGAGAAGAACACTGGAAGGTAGCTTTTAATCCAGACTGTGACTCTCTAGTCACGTTGAACAAGTCCTCCAGCAGGGATCTGAAATGGCATTTTACTACTTGTGACCAACATTCCTACCCTGTTTCACTCACCTCTCTGTGTCTCTCTCTCTCTCTCTCGGTCTGTACATATCCAGCTCCCCTGAACCCTCCTTCAAACGTCCTGCAGTGTGTTCCTGCTTATCCCAGTGGTCAGAGCTCTAGCTCAGGAGCAGAGAAACGGAAACACTCCTCTGCATTCCCAGAAGGAAGCGGCAATGTCGGGAAAACACCAGCTGCCGTCTTCAAGGACTCCTCCTCTACTTCTTCATCGTTGGCTAAACAGCCATACCTGGGGTCCAGCTCCAGCTCTGGAGAGGGCCAGTCCAACAATCAACAGCCTCTGGGTCCCTGTGGCCCCTCCCACATTAGTGAGGCCAGCGGGACGGGCAGTGGTAGCAGTTCACTAACCAATCACCATTCGGGCTCTGTGTTTGGCTCCTCCCACTTCCCCCCTGGAGGCAGTACCTCCTCCCATTCCTCCCAGCAGGCGGTGCTGCCTCAGTATGGGGGCCGCAAGATTCTGGTGTGTACGATGGATAACTGCTACTGCTCCGGAGTGCCCTCCGTGTCGGGCCACCGCACCCACCCCCCATACCCACGCTCGGGCTCCTTCCCCTGGGTCAGTGCCCAGGACTATCCCCCTCCTCCAGGCCTGGCTTCCGGTGGTCCGTCCATGCAGGGCTTGGCAGTGAGGGACTGGATAGACGCCTCACATACACAAAGACATGCAGACTTCTACGGGCTCTATGGGCAGCCCTCTGCAAAGCACTATGTCACCAGTTAACATGGACACACACAAGATGCACATGTAGTAGACACCCAAGTGGTACAACTTGCAGGCTTCGTTTGACAGGATAAACCCCATCACACTTTTAAAAGCAATTATATGCGCACAACAGTACCAATATTAATACACATACACACATTCGGGGGCAGGGTTAATCTCTGTGTTTATTTCCTTGTTTTTGAATCATGTAGTGTACTTGCATACAGAATCATTGCATAAACGGCATTTGTTCACACTGCTTAACTTTCACATTGCATTTTAGACACGCCGACATTCACTGGTTACAACACACTCAGAAACTAGCACAAGGGGTTGGGGCATAGGCTGAGACGACAAAACATATCATTTATTTATAACGCAGGACATAACCTTGATAGAAGCTAAGTTTATTAAACTTCTCATGCTTCTCAATAAGTACAGGCTTAAGGGAAGTTTTCTACTTTCTGAGTTTAGTCCCCTTGCGTCTGATGTTTCCCGAAGATATTGCCCTCCTCCCGGTGGTACTGAGGACGAATGCCTTATGCTATTGCTGTCATTTTTCTTTTACAGCCCATGGGATGTGTGTTATCGAACCTTTCAAGAGGACAGAAATCCCTTTTTGCGTCCCCTAGATTCGTTGCTGCACTTAGACCTCCGTTCTTTGCTGAGTTCAGGGATGTATCGTACGGCTTGAACACAAAATGCTCTTCCATGTTCCCCCATTGTGTGGAACACCCACAATGCTCTTGGGGGTGGCTTGGTTTTCTTGGACAAGAGCTGCCAACCCAAAGGATGACATTGGAGCAGCATCTGACGGGGCTAGTTGAACGAAAGCTAGTCCCTTCTTTTCTGAAGGAAGGATCCAATCTTCTTTTCCGTTGCCAGGCTTCCCCCAAACACTTAAATTATGTCTGAAAGGAACTGTTATCATCAAATAATTACTAGGACATTTGTGTTATTTGCTACCATTTGTAGGGTCCATGCTTGTCTTTAAAAAAAAAAAATTAACAAAAATTTAAAAAAGAACTTTCACTTGTGGAGACAGAGGTAAAACTGGACAGACCAAACTAATCGACATAAAGCATCTGGAGGATTGTGGATGCTGTAATTGTACTTCCTGCAGGGCAAAGATGTCACTTCCTCTGAACAAGCACACTAGATCCCGGCTTCCTGTTTGCAGCTGTGAGCATGCAGGGAAGATTTTTATAAGCACTCGAAAAAAAATAATAGTGACGGGGAACAACTATGTAGTTTTAAGGAGTATGAAAATGGGATTTTTTTTTCTCATTAACTTTTCTAAAGAGCCTGAACTGCTTGATGTAAGCATTGGTAATCATCCTATACAATGACAAGAACATAACAAAAAAAGTATCTTTTTTTTGTAAATATTTTGTGAAATGGAAGAATTAGACATGTCATTTGAAGGAGGGTTCCAAATAAATTGACAAACTATAACCAGTCTCCTGTTAACTCTTAACTACAAATACATTATCTGACACAGATCATATGTTTCGCTCACGTGGTAGAGGACAGACACTCAGGTTGTATGTAACCTGGGGGTTTTCCATGTGCCTGCTCATTTTTTTTTTATTGTGTATCACACACTTTTAGTTTCTGCTCTAAAGGAAATAAGTCCTCCTATACATTACTATTGTATTGGAGTCCACAATATAAAAGCAAACTCCTGTGTGGATGAGGGCTGTGCACAGAGAGAACAGACTTAAGCAGAAGAGGATTGAGATGAGCTGTCATTCAAACAACGGGTGTGTGAGTATGCACCCTTCCCCTGCGCCTGATTAAGCAGTTGCATTATTATTTTTTCTACCCAGTACTTAGTCTGAGGCACCTGTTTGTTTGTGCATATGATTATCAGTTTGGATGTTTGGTTTTATCAGGAATGGGGATAAAGAAAATCACTAAGTAATTTATCGTCAGGTCGTCTATTTATGTTTTTATGTGCTCAACGTGTTTTTAAATAGTTATTGGGTAGGTTATTGATCCACTCGTCTCATTATTCTGGCTATCAATGGATAGCTAGAAATAGCATAGTAGGCTATCAATGGTCATTGCATAATGGCATTATGAGAGGTCCATTGGTTTATGTCTTACTGCTATGGGTCATTTGAAAGTAATTGGCACATAAGCCAGGGAATTTAACCCCGTGTCCAATGAGTTCGAGGTTTTCCATATTGATGGATAGGATCAGAAATGACTAGTGTACTAGCATGACATCTGATTGCCATGGAATGTACTAAATTGTATTGACTATAGCAACCACCCAGTAGCCTTCTCTCACTTATTACTAGTGTACAGTAACTACTAGCAACCAGTTGCAGTGAATTCAGATAACCTACTAATACATTACAGTAGTTATTGATGATTTTAGGATCATAGTTTTATGGATCACCGGCTATGTCATGTTATTTTGTTTCTTGAAATAACATTTTGCCTAACCTCCCAAATGATGTCATGTTATTCCGGTGTGCCATCCTGGAATATAACATGGCATTTGGCAGTTTTTATTTTTTTAATTAAATTATATTTTGAATCTACTAAAGATTACACATTTTCATAGGTTTTAGAAGATTCTAGAACTTCTCTGTCCTTCTTTAGAAGGTCACATGAAAATAATCAAAACTAACCTGTAACTCCCACCATGTTCTTTTTTTAGTGTGCTGCTGTGATCTCGCGTCACCAAACCTCAGTAGAGAAAGACGCAGCCAAGCACTGTGGTGTTGGGGGTGTAGCATAAATGATATATCTCTCACTCACACGCACACACACAGTTGTACAAATACACACATTTTCTCACACTTGCACACACAGCTGCTGAACAGCTGTGTGATGATGAGAAAGAAAAATGCGTCACCTTACATTTAAATGATATGCATCTCTCTTTCTTTGACTCACAAACACACACACACGCAGTCTGGCTCCTTCAAGTCACCCTCATGTGGCGGGGTGGAGGAAAAAAACATTTTATTCACTGATAAAGCAACCACAGAACTTTGAGTTCTTTAACTTCGCTTGTTCATAGGTTTCAACTGAGGCCAGATAAAACAAAAAAGATTGAAGTCCTGCACGCTGTAAAATGTTTATTGGCCTTCTTTCTCCTTGAAGCACTAAAATGGCCTTGTTTCTAAATATGACTGCCTACTTAAATCATATAATGCTTAATGTACCAGTAGTCAGAATTGAATTTTGAGGCAATACTAGAAACAAGGAACAATGCTAATTCATTCTGTAGGCTGCAACATTGCCTGAGCGGAAAGGAAGGTTGGGACAATGAGAATCTTTCTTTGTACCAGCAGCTGTTTGAAATTCTTCATGGCCCTTGCAATCAATCACCCTATCCAGAGAGAATACGTCACGCACACATGAAAGCTATGCATTAAAAACAAAAAGAGACTTAATACATGTATTACTCCCTTGTGTTTAAAGAGCGACACCTAATGTCATGCCTACACAAACACTTCTGAAAGGCCCAGTTGCTTTTAATCTTGATGGACACACAATGCCAATACACATAGGACACACAGGCACTGCTTCAGGACACAGTACTGTAGCTTCCTACATGCATGCCTACGGCCTACATCCTGTACATAAAGCCTCTCCCCTACTCTGCTGCTGTCTATCGAAGGGGCCTCTCCAGAAAATACTTTGTCCCCGTCACCAGCAGCTGACCCACCTGCAACGGACGTGTGTGTGTGTGTGTGTGTGTAATATTCCTTCTCAGGCCTCTGTTCATTACCTAAACAAATCTCTGTCAGCTTCGATTGAGTTCAACTTAACAGTATTTGTCTGGAAACATTTCTCACAATTGTTTTATTCACGTACCTTCAATCCTTGGACATATCACATTCAAGAATATCAAAAGGAAATGCCTAAGAGAAACCCATGAATGCATTATACCATTAAAATCTTCCACTCCTCTATTAAATATGCAGACATAGACTTCAAGTACAGCTGAGAATCGGGTACGCTAACATGTGCATATCACAAGCTAACATGAAATCAGGGCCAATATTTACAATTGGTCATTAAAAATGTCACATTACGTAGTATCCTTTTTTTGTTTTATACATATTAACATGTACCATCCTTTAACGGGGTAGGGGGTGGGGGGTTAAGCACAGTAGACAAGATTTTTCCAACATCCTAGAATGTGCGCACACCTCGCCATGTGTTGTTTGTAAGTGTCCTACATTCTACTTTACCATAAATAAAGAATTACAAAAATATACCTCACTTCAAACCATAGCAAGAAACACACCTACAGCTACTGTTGAATGATTAAAAATAACATAAACCTGTAAGGTCAGGAGAGAGCTGGAATAAAGGAACAGAGGAAATAAATATACTGGCTTCCTGGAAAACGTGTTAACAGCTAGTAGAAACATGCTGGTGTTTCAGTGAAGGATAGTAGTTATTGGAACTGCACTGAGGTTTCAGTGAGGAATGACTGGAATGACTGGAAGGAGGCTGTGGTCTTCTCTATCAAGTTCACTTTTATGGTGAGCCAGCCTCAGGCGTACATAGAAATATGGGAGTAAGATTAGATCACAATGTACCTTAATTCTCCCTGTGAGAATATTGGGGAGGGGGGTGGGGGTATAGTAATTAGTGACCAGAGTAATGTAGTGGTTTAGAAGCTTGTCAAGTTCATGTGTGTGTACATTCACAGGAATTATCAATTCAGGAGGTTGTATGCGTGTTTGTGTGTGTTGCTGCAAGGTTATACAAGACAAGAGGTAGCGCTACTTCTTCTTTGCATTGACACTCTTGCAGACCCAATTCATGCCCTCCTGAAAAAGATCGGTAGACAAATGTAAGTTATTCTTTGCCACTTGTGGACCACTTACCATGGTTTCTACTACAATTAAAAAGTTATTGAGTCTGGCATGACTGGGGGTATGGAAGGCCCACCTGAATCCCCTCACCAGTGAGGGCAGAGCAAGACTGGATCTGCCACACTCGATCCCGGATGGTGTGCAGATTCAGGCCCTCTGCAATCTCAGAGGCAGGGGCAGCAGTCAACAAGTCTTGTTTATTTGCAAAAATCAGTACCGGAACTCCACTAAGCTTTTCTTCTTCCAACAACTCAGCCAACTCCTACATTACACACACAAGGCATTGTTGGATTAGAACACAAAAAACATGCTATATGAGAATTAGAATCACTTTTACTTGATAATAAAAGCAGATACAGTATTTAGCAGACACCTACTCCACTAGATTTAGGATATCACAATGGGGGGAAGAAATATTGACTGAATAATACCTGCCCAGTTTCCTCAAATCTTTTTCTGTCAGCACTGTCAATTACATAAATCTGAAATGAAACAGTGGAATTTTGGTTAGCATGTGCGACAGGTCCAAAATGCATGTAAACATCACAATGGCAAGACAAGCGGCCATCAACATGAACTCACAAGCACATCTGTGTTCTCAAAGTAGTTTCGCCAGTATGGCCTGATCTTCCGCTGGCCTCCAATGTCCCACACATTTAGTTTAAAACCCTGAGACTGGACACTCTTTATGTTGAATCCCTGAATAGATTCAAATGCAGAAAGGCAAAAGTCTCCATCACATAAAACACATAACTTCATGTTGATCGTATAGAAGTTGTGAGAGGTTCCATATTTTTTCCTCAGGCCAATCAACATCTTAAAAAAACAGCCATGCACCAGATTTTACAGAATTACTTCCACAGTACAAAGTAGGTCTTCCATACTTGTGTGGGTGTAATGTGGCTTATGTCCTCAGATGCTAGCTGTTTGAGCAGGGTCGTCTTTCCACCGTTATCCAGACCCAAAAGAAGAATCCGAACCTCTTGGTCCGGTGTGCTCTTTAGCTTGCGCAGGATCGACAGCAATCCCTGCAACAGGCAAGGAAGTACGGGAATAAACGAGAATAGCCTATTTGTCAGGGGAAGCGTTGTAGCTGTAATCCACCATTAGGCTAGCTCTGGAATGGAATTCCTTACATCCAAGTGTCGTGCAGAGGTTCTGCATCCCGCCGAAGTTGTTCCCTACAATAACGTCTGTTAGCAACCTTATCACTGTCATTATTATTATTATTATTATTAATAGTACCGGTAGTACATCATTCATATTAACGTACTATTTGCCTTTGGCACTATAGTCAAGTATATTTGGTCGTCAGGCTAGTTAGCCTGTTATTAAGATGCGACACTAAAATAATTAATTCTTCATTAGCCTGAGGTTTATTCCTGTTAAGAAAAATAAAACTGTATACAAAATAACCATACCGTACAGTAGGCAGACAAATTCGTCATACCGTACTTTTTATACTTCCACAACAGGCCCGTGCAACTTAAATTCAAGCCTTTCTTTAATCTTCGGTAGCAGGTTACGCAACCATTTTTCTGAAGTAACATGCATGTTAAACACACAATGGTACGGAGACTAATTCGTTATATTCATGCATTGTATGTGTCAACACTTGGTGCTTAGGTAAAGAGTTATCTTATTAACGCAAATCATAGCTAGCTAAAGTGCTATGCTAATCTCCCATGATAAATGAACGAAGCAACCAGACCGCTACAGTACAGTAAGCTTGTTATATGCAGTAAATCATTGCTGTTCAAAAATCTACAGTGCGCAGAAACGGTAGATTTAAGAACCTTAGATATCCGCACATACATTCGGATCATAAACATTAGAAGCCTAATGGCTGAAGTAAAAGTATATGTTGGCAATACATTAAACTCACCATCTTGTTGCCTTGTATCCCAAAGAAGACGCTACCGAGGGTTACTAGCAGGTTACTAAGGGGGATTACGTCACGCACGACGCACACCACACGAACGTTGCACGACGACGTTCATCTATTCGTATCGTTTAGCGGCTGTAAAACATTTTTCACCCATGAAATGGTAGAATAAATATGTAAAACTATACCGTATTGGTCGAATTTATATTTAATGTAAAGATTAACATGTCTGTCGCCTTCATAGCACATGCTACAATATATAACGGGGCCATAGCAGGCCTAATTTAAATAGGCCGATAATTTGGCTACCAACCAATTAACATGATTAAACGACACACTCAATGTATTGTCCAATCTTAAACATTAGATTATATTGTTAATTACGTAAAAAAGTTAAATGTAAGTTTATGCCTCCCTTCAAAGCCGTACAAAAGAAATAGGCCTATATTGTCATTATTAATTGCTTTTAGGGAGTGAAATAATCACTGGGTTAATGATAGGGTAAGATTCGGATCAGATTCAAACAGTGTCAGACCTAATTATCTGCATTGCAGGGACTTCACCAGACCTATTTCAGGAAGGCTGTGGCCCCCTAAAATATGAACTAGCCTACCCCAAATATAACTATAATTCTAATGATAGTTATATGCATTAGAGGCATAGCTATAATAACTAATTATTAGGCAGTGCCCGTATGATTAGGCACACAAAAAGACAACCAACAATGTCTAAAAAAAATAATAGGCTTTATACCAGAAATGTTTTTCTTTTCAGATCGTGATCTTTTGTGTTTTACTACTGTAGATTGTTGTGTTTCCGCTGCACAAGATCTTGTAGAACTGCCTCTGTCAGTGCATATCGCACTAAACCTTTTCAAATTGGTATGTCCAAGATGATTGTGTCAACATATTCTGATTTGACTTTCATGCGTTTCATATCAGAATGAGATGGGACACATTTAAGACACAATAATATGGTAATGAATGTGACATTTGGTACTGCTATAGGCCTACTAAATAGTGATGATGACAAGTACATAACGGCTACTTATAAAACCCTAACATGTTCCAAATATGTGGCTGCACTTCCTATACATGTCATTGAGCAACACTCGCTACACCCATTAAACGCAGCAAAAATCTTTCAAAGTAGTTTATAAAAGGCTGTAAACATTTTCAAGGAAATGTGTTGTTCAGTAAAATGTAATTGAACGTTCAGAACGGTCAATCCACTGAACGCACCCCTGCTCTCCTCCTTTCCCAGAGGTCTTTGCTTTGTGTGTGTGATTCATGTTGAATTTTAGTAAGCCTATTGCATCTGTATTTTTCACTTTAATTTTGACCTTATTAGTTTTCAGTGTGTGTGGAACAATAACTATTGATTCAATAACAATTGTGATATTGACAAGACACCGAACGTTCCACATTGAACAACAATGTTTCTAACACTAAACTTGACAATTGCATAGGCTATTTTTTATAGATTTTACACCAGTTATGACTCTAAAAATACATGATAAATATACGTTTTTGAGGCCTAAAACCCCTTCCCCCACACCTAAATTCTTCGTAGATTCATAAATCAAGTTACGTCTCTGCTGCATTATAAATTGACTTCACAATATGATGCCATATTATCAGTAGGCGCCGCTAGTCTATTCTTTCATCTGAATATTCGCTGAGTCTGGAAAACCTTTTCGGCAGGCCGACAACTCGGTTCACTCGTTCAAAGAGTCTTTGAAAAGTTCGCATCGTTCGCGAACGTAACATCACTAGATTGGACGAAATCATGTCACGTGTCACTCTGCCTCAATTCTCCTTCACAATGGGACCAAATATGATTAGGCTATTATTTGACAGTCAACTGTACCGCTGGTGATAGGATATCCGAAAAGGTATGCACTCCGGTTTGGTAGCAGTCAATTGTAGTAGGCTATATGTTTTGATTTTGTGAATAAATGGTTACTTTGTATTGTAGTAGTAAGTGCAACCCAGGCAATGGCGAGCAACTTCGGTAGTAAGTTGCATCACTCGCGTTGATTTGACTGGTATCGTGGCACCGTGAAGGCTTCATGAAAGGCTTGAACTGAACACTATTAACAGTAGTAACTCGCTTGATTGCTACATTGTTTTGACGGGTGTGGCAGTGCTCATGCAGGAAATACACCATACACACCGGTCAGTTGGTGTCGATCAATGCACTCTGTATCCGTGCAATAGGGGTAATGTGGCATTTATAACAGGCTACTACTGCAGTGGTGGGTCAGGCGTACAGATCATTTGTAAAGCCTGAACGCCTCAAAGTCGGGTTTTCAAGCAAAAGTCATGTCTTAATCATGCAGTATATGCAGTGTAACCAAACACTTTTTTTTCTCTACTCCCCAATTCTAGTTACTCATTCATAATGTGTTTTATGTGGCGCTGTAAGTTTATGCTTATATAGTGCAAACACTTGTTGTATAATGTTTGACATTGCTACAAACCACTGATGTATATCAGTGGTGTTATTGACCCCAAATTCCATCAGACCTCTCCACCTGCAGCCATGCTGAACGAACACCCAGGCCATTTCTACTACCAGTCCTATGTATAAATTGTTATGCTACTATTAATACCACACACAATGGTAGGCTATTGCTTGTAAAGATCCAGTTTAAGTCATTATGTTAGCATTTCAGATTCAGACTGATGTTATACCTAAATTGCCAATGTAAGATGTCTCAGATGCTGTATGTGGGGCTACCTACTGTACAGAGATGATCCATTAACATAACATCAGTTTAAAGCAGGCTTGGGCAGGTTGGACAGGTGGATAACCAATAGGGCACTATATGGATTAGAAGCACCGAGCCCAAAAATGAATTTATTGACCTTTTAGCCAGTATGTACAACCAGCAGCTGCTATTGTGGTAAATAATTAACAGGTGGACCCCATCTCCAGCTGCCTGTTCTCACAACACTGGTATATGATGCTTTTGTTTCTTTTTCCAGATTTTGACTTCAGTGGTGGATTGGCCTGTGTCAGAACACATCAAAGTTTCCTGGACATTTGAAACCAAGTTGGACCTGAATTTGAATTGACTAATCTTTGACAAAGCAACATGGCTAGGAGCTCGTTTGACATTGACGCACCACGATGGGATCAGAATACATTCATGGGCAGACTGAAGTACTTTTTTAATATTACTGATTGCAGAACAGCATTATTGCCCGACTCGTGCTTGGATGAAGCCAAACAATTGGTAGAGAGCTGCAGGTAGGCTATACAAACAAAACAATACATATGAAATTGCGTCTCAGACATTGAGGGAGCTGAGCTAACTCCCGAATTAATTCTGCTTCCTATTTAGACTGCTACATTTCATAGTACTTATTCCCCAATTTATACTCTGAACGTATCCTTAAAGAGGAAAATTATGTTTTGCTGAATTAGCATATATTTTTTAGACACTTAATTGTGAGCATGTGGTTAAAAGTAGCTTCAGTTTGTTCCCCCTGTTTCTCAATATAGGGCAGGGTCAATTCCTCCAGGAACAACAGAGGAACAGCTCCACTACGCCAAGAAGCTCTACGACTCGGCCTTCCATCCAGACACTGGGGACCGCATGAACCTCATTGGACGCATGTCTTTCCAGGTCCCTGGTGGCATGGCCATCACTGGCTGCATGTTGCAGTTCTATAGGTACCGAAGCACAAGCACAATGGGACAGACCAACAATATATGTTGCCTGATCGGTCATTTGGAAGACTTTAAATAAAACATGGTCTCCATTTTTAGGACAGTTCCCGCGGTGGTTTTCTGGCAGTGGGTGAACCAGTCCTTCAACGCTTTGGTCAACTACACCAACCGGAACGCTGCCTCCCCCATTACCTCCAAGTAAGACCCCATGTTGCTTTGGCCACAGACCTAGTTTAGGATGGGTTTAACTGTCTTGCCAACTGTATTTCACTATACGTTATCTCTCCCAGGCAGATAGGAGTTGCATATGTAACAGCAACCAGCACAGCTCTAGCAACAGCAGTGGGACTCAATCTCTATACGAAGGTATAAAGAAACACAAACCTGAAGGAATCAATTCAGTATATAGGCCTATTCACCTTATTATACAGTGTGGGCCACGCATTTTCTATTGTGGCCCCGAGACAGTGGAACGATCTTCCTTTATCTATCAGATCATCTTCCACCACTGAGACATTTAAATCTCTTCTAAAAATACACACTTTAGCATTCGAGTATGTTCTGGGATGCCAAAACTGTCTTGTTTGTTGTATATTGTGTTTTATTATTGTTTTATTTTATAGATTTATTCATTGTTAATTGCATTATTGTGTACAGCACTTTGGACAGCATTGGCTGTTTTTAAATGTGCTTTATAAATAAACTGACTTGACTGAGAAATGCATGGAACCATGTAAAGTTAATCTTCAAGTGTCCCCCAATGTTACAGCTTAATATTCCACTGTCCAGTGTTATTTTTTGCAGGTCTTTAAACAAAAAAGGTAAATTTAATTTAAAAAATGTAATTAATTTATAAAATTACCCACATTCCTACCCACGTTAATAAAAGGATAAGGTTTTAGTATACATTCAATGTAGTAGCAGCAGTAGCAGAAGTAGTAGTAGGTAGTATCTGGTCATGTCCAATCAAAAATGTGTATCTGTAATCTGAGTGTTTAGTTTATTTTGCAACCTGTTTTAATAATGAATAAATGTGGTAATAAATATGCATTCATCTCACACGTAAACAATAACAACATGTTTTACCTTTATATTTTCATGGACTTTCTATTGCTCTTCTTCCACTATCTCCCCTTGCAGAAGGCCCCTCCTCTGGTGGCACGCTGGGTCCCATTTGCAGCTGTAGCTGCAGCCAACTGTGTTAACATTCCTATGATGAGGCAACAGTGAGTCTTGCTGTGCTAGAAATCTGGATTCTCTATATAAACATTTAAATATGAATAACTTGTTCTTGCCTAAATATTTATTGCTGAGAAGTGCTTGCCTTTTGAATCTATAATATCAGTGGCCTTCTGGACAAGACTAATAACAAACAAATACTTAACAGTAGTGTGTTTATATAATATCCAAACTTAAGGGAAATATTTCCTGAAATGTTGTGTGCTTTTCGTATTTCCCTAAAAATCTCTCCTTTCCTTTTCTTTCTGTGTCAGAGAAATCTTGAACGGTATTGCGGTCACAGATGAAAATGGAAACAAATTGGGTAATTCTAAGGTACCGTGTATTTGTCAATGTTTTCCCAATGTTATAAATGCAGTTTTGCAGGCTATTTTGAACACTGGTCTCATTGCTCTTTAGAAAGCGGCTGTAAAAGGGATTACACAAGTGGTCATCTCTCGAATCACAATGGCTGCGCCAGGCATGAGTATGCAGAATTTCTGTTTCTCAAATGATGTTATGCAAACATCTTCCCATAGATCCAATATTATGGCTGTTTACATGAATTACGGAGACAGCTATTAATAGATATGTTTTATATACATTTTTTCCCTCCATTTTCCCTTTTTCCATAATTTTGGCAGTCATTCTACCCATTATAATGCAGAAGTTGGAAAGATATAAGTTTATGCAGGTAAGACATTCTATCTATCTATAGATCGTGCACTGTGTGTGTGTGTGTTTGTGTGTGTGTGTGTGTGTGTGATCGTGTGTGTGTGTGTGTGATCGTTTCTCTGTTTTTAACTTAACAGAGGATCACATTTCTTCATGGACCAATCCAAGTGATGATGGTGGGAGTTTTGTAAGTAGGATGATTGTTGTTATAAATGCTTGCATTGGGTTTAATTTAAAAGAACTAGAGTGGCTAAACTAAAGTGTGTTTTCATTGTTTTTTAGTCTGGTATACATGGTGCCAGTTGCTTGCTCTCTGTTTCCTCAAAGATGGTAAATACCTATTTAAACATTTTGTTATTGTTTAATATTAGCTTACTAACCAAATTCATTTTACGAAATTGGTATTTCCTTTCCACTTTTTCTATTGCTTATACTGTACCTTTTTTCTCTGTTTACTTGCGTTTTCTACAGCTCGATGGCTGTATCCAAACTGGAACCAGAGCTGAGAGACACAATTGTGTCTCAATATGGAGACAGTATACAGCATGTCTACTTCAACAAAGGACTCTGAAGCTGACTAGCATTACATGTTTACCTGACAGAACAGACTACAGTATATACTGTAGACTACATACTTATGTTTATTCAATAGTTTTTTTAATTAGACACATGGCAAATTGTGTTTATGTTCAATATAGGCTAGGTTATGTTTTCATGAACTTGACATTTACGATTGCCTTATCACAAGTTGTTATACTGATGCTGCAAATTATATCTTTGATTTTGACCAGTTACATTATTGCTGTTCCAGAAAATACTAGAGGTACTATCATGCAAACCAAATGACCTCCTCTCAGGAACTGTGGGCTGTTTGACCAAATTAATTCAGCTATGGCTTCATACTGCACTGCAGTTAATTGTATATATGTCTCAGTTACAGTGTTATGAATTTGTACATTGCTGTTTATTTAGCCGTTTAAATGCTGTGCTTTCAAATAAGTGACGGCCATATAGTCAATGCATTTCATTGTTTCCATGAGGAAATATGCATCATCATCACTGAGGTTGTACATAAACACTAGAAACAGTTTGTTTTTATTCGTATCTACGGGTTGGTTTGATTAAGATGAGTGCATACTGCCCTCTAATGTCAAAAACAAGCAATAACATTGCATCGACCATGTCGGGAAAAATGTCGCAGTCTTTTATGTATTCAGATTAAAAAACATGTAGACTACCTTTAATAGGCTATTTTTTGGTTTAGGCCTATAATAGCCATACTATTTTAACATTTGCAATAAAATGGTAATTGACACCGTGAATCTCTGTTGCCAACCTATTGACATCTACAATAGGCAATTTCTTGTTCTTGTCAGGCCTATAGGTTCATGCATATGACTGAATTCAGACATGAATCTAAGTGTTTCAATGGTCAGTCGTTATGGGAACATTCTGGTTATAGCCTACTGGATTACGTTTTCTATTTGCGATATGGGGAGATTAGAACATATTGCAGTAATAACTTCATATTCAAAAATGTAAAGTCAGCATCAGAATAACAGACAAAGTCGAGCGCCTACTGCTGGCTTTGCCTGATCATGGGAGGAGTCGGGAGCTTTATAAAAACGCCTCGAACCTTCACCAAAAATAGTCTCGAAACACAGCTGCTGAAGTCGCCGGTAATAACGGTGATCTATAATATAGCCTAGTAGTCCTAGTATAAATAACTTATTTTTGTGTCGTAGGCTATTTTTGTTTAACGCAGTGTGCTGATCCCTCCCCGGAGCTCGTGACCTGCACGTCCATTCTTATTATTGACACTGCCGAGAAGACAGCAGTTGGATCAAGTCAACGGTCCTTTTCCATTCTAACACACCCAGGAGACAATATTTAGGGGGGGAAATGCCGTTTTCCGTTCACGGCATCATTTGCACACTTGCGGTGGTCAGCCTGTGGCGGGTGGAGAGGCTGACGGAAGCGTGCAGCTGCGCTCCCGTACATCCGCAACAGGCGTTCTGCAACGCTGATGTAGGTAAGTAGCCTACCATTGCCACAAATATTGTTGTTTACCCAACCGATGTTATAGTTGCACAAACATAACCGGACCTATGTGTGGACGCTGGCTGGTCTAATCAAAAAATGTTCGACTGAAATCGTATCAAACCCATGGGCAGGCCAGGAAGGTAAAGGGTGCTGTTTTTGAAGGCCACTGTCTTTCAATTTGCTGGCACGTATGCGGTGAAATAACATATAAAGAAAATATTTTTCCATATGCGTCTGATGTTTTTATATTACACTTATGTGTAGAAATGAATGCGCATAATATAGATGTTGAGAATATATCACAATAATTGATGGTGCACAGACGAACTAAAAAGACAGACCCAGATGTCACAGTCTGATGTCCTACATCCTGGCAAGATTTTATTTTTTTGTGAGCCCTTATTTTAAACGGTGTATTCCCTGTATTAGACAGCAATAGGGGGCTACAGGCAGTGTGCATGGCCAAAAACACTGGGAACAGGCGAGTTAACTTGGAAGTCCTCATCTGACAGCGAGAAATTTGTTTACCATGGGTAAACGGTTTTATGAGCCATGTAGACAACGTGGCAAGGACAGACCCATCTGGAGGAATGCATATGTTGACAAGAAGAGCAGGCCTAATAAAGAGAAAAATAGGATGGAATAATCTGGTTATCCACTTCAACTATTGTGCTGCGAGTGATATTCAGGAGCGGGATCCTCAACCAC
>JAODUE010010047.1:0-7500 GCA_027564755.1 Amblyopsis hoosieri | reverse complement strand
ACTTCTACACAGCCCTGACTACGTAAATAGGAACATAAACAAAGTGGCGAACACTGCTCACAACAACAAAGCCATAGTACTACGCTTTGCTTCACAATGCGTTTCAATGTGTGAGGCAGCGCGATGGAGGGATATTGTTTTGATTTGAGCTTGCATTTAGCAAGCCTTCTGGAGAATATCTGACCCTGCCTTGTAAAGGTGTTATTGATTTGGCGATCTGGTGGAAAGCAGCTTTGCGAAAACGTTTGGGTGGGCTAGCCAGATCTGAGTTGGTGGCTCTCTTCTCTACTCCTCCCCCTAAAGGATCATAGGCTCACGCACCTTCCACCTCTCCTCTTGTGTGCATTTCCACATACTATATAGCGCCTTCAGTAGAGCTGGGGGCGCTATGGCAATCCAGGAGTATGCCTGTTTTAATGTCTGTAATCAGTGGCAGGGAATGCATGGGCCAATTACCAACATCCGCTGAAACAGGTCCGCGCGCGTGTAGTAGCACAGGTATCCATCAGTATGTAGACATATGCAGGCAGACAATCAGGAAGGTCAATAGACGCGCAGGCAGACAGGCGAGATTAACTGTTTATGTTATTATGTGTAATGATATGCTGCTGTCTAATCCTTCTGGAGACTAGGAGTGATCTTGTCTGTGATGAGCATTCAGCCTTTGGAGTGCGGAACGTATATGTTTTCCCCCTTGTGTGAGCCATAGAGCTTTATATGTGGGCACCCACCTGTTACCTACTTATATATATATATACTACTGTATACGGGTAATACTGAAATAATAATTTGTATGTAATTGGCTTTCTACAATGTATAAGTTCTAGTTCTTGCAGATTTAAGCATGCTATTCCTTACCATTTGTCTGGCTGACTGTGTAGTAATGCTGAAGTCATTGTGCAAGACTCACAGCTGTGGGTGAAATTCTGGATGTAAGTTTTGCATGTGCACAAAGAGACATGGAGAAGCAGAATGGTGATAGAAGGTCGTCATGGACCCACAACATTCAGCCCTAATTACAGTGTTGTAAGGAGAAGGAACTGCTGAAGTCAGCATTTCCTGCTCCCAAGGTCTGAACATTGAACTTTTAAGACACAACATTGGAACAACCAGGGCATGTTTAAAAGTGATTCACACATCCTCTGCCGTTCCCATTGCAACAGCACAAGACAACATGCATACAGTAATACAATAGTGCGTATTCTGGTGACGACCTGATTTGTCAGTAATTGAAAAGATCAAATGTGTTCAGATATCGTACATTTATAATGTTGTTAGATTTTGCGTTTGCTGTGATAACATATTTGTGCTTAAATGACCAATTAATACGAATATGTATAATAAAAAACAATATTACTTAGCTTGATATTAGTGTATTGGCAGTTAGCACATATTCCCAATCGAAATAGGCTCTCAAATGTTTCCTCCCCTCCTACGATATTCTCAGTGTAGTAAAATGACATTTGGAAAACGGAGCACCTAAGCAGTTTCAGTTAGATGTAATATATAATCTACCCCACATTGTTTGTTCAATATTGATGTACAATCCTAATTGTTATGGAACACAGAGGCATATGTATGTGCTTCAGTATGTCCTGTGCTGCTTTTCTTTAAGGCGAATGTGTTTGAAGGTGGAGTCAGTCTCAACTGGCACAAGATAAGCATCCGCGTTCCTGTTTTACGTCACAGACAGATGACAGAATAATGAATTGACACACAGCCTGTAGATTGAACTTGGAACATATCATTGTTTTGGAAGCTTTGCCCAAATAAACTGTAATTGTTTTTGCTTCGGTTACCTTTCCGTTTAGTATTGGCTACATAGCAGTTGTGAAAATACAAATTTGAGCAATGTTGCATCCGTACAAAATACCTTGAGTTAAGAGAAGAAAGGGAATAATGTTCTAAGGCCCATTCTGTGTCTCCAGTTTGCCGAGTCACTAATCTTAATATTGTGGAGACATTTTGTAAGGTTTAGAGTGACCTAGGCGAATACCAGTTCCAACGGGTTATGTTATGAGATGTAACGTGTTATATCAGATAATATGTGTAGTATGTGTTAGGCCTCAAGGATGTCTGTGATGTGTGTCAATTTGACCTCAGAGATAATCTTGATAAGACATAACTACCACAACAATATCATCTGTAGCCTATATAGCTAAACACCGACTCTATCTCTCTCTGTCTGCCTTCATTACAGGAAAGGCTGAGAGTGATGGAAGCATGCATGTGACCCTGTGTGATTACATCATGCCCTGGGACTCCATGAGCCCTACCCAGAAGAAGAGCCTCAGCCAACGCTATCAAATGGGCTGTGAGTGCAAGGTAAACAAATGGCTGTGTGTTTGAGCTGTCAGTATTCTCATGTAGGCGTCCTACAACAGCATGTTGCATCGCCGACTGTCTTTGTGACAACAGAATAGACATCAAGCACAGCACATCGATCTACAAACCACAAAACACAACCTCAGATTAATGCAATGTATGTGCAGGATCAAATAATGCAACAGAGTAATTATGATTTAACCTCCTGTTTTGGGCATGTCGATAAGTAGTATGCAGTGCAGTTACAGTATACTATACAACATCTGTGAAGATTTAGTGTTGTACCTGCAATCACCCTGCAATCTGTGGCACGTGATTGGACAAAGCCTGTTAAGAAATGCGCACAACACCTTTTAAGTAGGGTTACTTGGCACAGCCAACTAGAATAAAGGTTTTGATCTGTCACGGTATATATTTTTTTCTTTGACAGATTGTGCGCTGCCCATCCCTGCCTTGTGAGATTTCGGCCCCAGAGGAGTGTCTGTGGACAGACCTGATGATCGAGAAGCAGGTCTATGGTCGCCAAGCTAACCACTATGCCTGCGTAAAGAGGGCCGATAGCTCCTGTTCCTGGTACCGTGGGGTCGCACCTCCCAAGAGGGAGTTCCTGGATGCAGAGGACCCCTAGTCACGTGCCTTCCTGACTGCCCGCTGCACCGCCTGAGAGAAAAATAAATGAAGACAAAAAAATAAATTTAAGCTAAACAACATCTACAGTATATAAGCAGGCAAATTATTTTGGGGTAAAAGGCAAAGAATATGTTCCTGCATTTAGTTGCCCGTCTGAGATCAATCACTCTGGCTCATCATTATGCCCTGAAAAGGAAGACCCTAGCAATTGTTCTCAGACCTAGCAACACTGTAAAAATAATAGTAATGAATAATAATAATTTGCATCATGAGACATAGACTGGTCAAGTGATGATGCAACTTCCTTCTGAGGCTGGCGTCAGTAGGAAGTTAATTTCCTCAGAGGAAAAGAGCACTTCCTGCCCCATAAAGCTCTTAGCCCTGCTCTGACACTTCTCCAATCAATCTCTGAGCTATGGGTTATCAATTGCTACTCATCTTGTTTATATTTTTATATTTTATTACCTCATTCTCCATTACATTCCAAAGCCAAATTCCAAGCTGCCTTTTTTTGATTGTCCCTCGTTCGTAATAAGTCCCGATATCACACTTGATAAGGCTTCTTGTTTTTACTGCAGTTGGTTTTTATTTTTATCAGTAGGTCTATCTACCCACAGTCGATTAATTCATGGCTCCTCTTTGTTCCTTTGGGCAATTTTCCTTACAGTGCAACAATGCTAGATGTGAGCAGAACCCATTGCCTGTCATAGGTCTCACTGGACCAGTCTATGCTGTGGAATAGAAGGTTGGCGCTCTAAATTTAAACCTAAACATAAGATGAGCTGACACCCCTCTGATCCTCAGTAAGAAATATCTCCACCATATCTTCTCCCAACCCTTTCTGTCGACCCCTAATAAATGTAGCTGTACAGTACCTAAGCATATCCTTTATGTTGTTATTTGATAATCATCTACTGCATTAGATCTACATTTGCACTTTGAGAATAAGGTAAATACCAAACAGATGTAATTCTTCTCTTAACTGAGACAGACAGATCATTCTCGGTTGTAGAATTTGCCTGTTGGAGAGCTTTTTGTGATCTATAACTATATTTTGCTATCTTATTCTGGCTATCTTTGTCTTCATATGCAAAATGGTATAGGCTAATTGTAGTTAACAAAACAGTGTACGTGTGTTTGATATGAGGGATCTTTTAGACAATGTGTGAAGGAGCTGGGTTGTTTTTCAGTGTCTTTGTATTATCTGTTATACTCTGATTGTAAATGCAAATAACAATGTAGTGATTTGCCAATATGTATGGACCACTCTTTTCATGACAAATAGGTCCTCACATGCTTAATATTAGCGCAGTGCTTTGATTCCTATCTTTCCTGTTATTTCCCAATATTGATGAAAGCTTTATAGCTGCTCTAGAAAGGTTACCCAATTGAAGTTTACAGTGCTGTTTTTTACACCTCAATACATCAACACATACAAAAAAAACACATGATGGAGTATTAGAGGGTGTGATTTAAAATGTAGACTCTTTCCATTTTCTATAACCTAGAATTTTTTCAGTGTTATAGCTGTCTTGACCTTTTTGATTTTCACTGTTTGTCTAAGATGTCTAGCTGTAGTTTTCCGAGAAGGTTCTCTTGCGCTGGAGTAACGTGAGAGTCAGAGGGATAAATCCATCAGAGACGTATGAGATTGAGAGATTAGTTTCTTATGTGAGTAGAGGACTATGCATGTGTTTTGATGATTTGTGTAAATCTGGGAGAAGGACAAATATTCAGTATTATCAAATAAATACCAAACATTTGAAACATTGTGACTGTGCTTCACTTGGTTTGCTGATCTATGTAAAGTACATGTAAAAGGGTTACAAGGTATCAAACATCCCAATATGCTGCTTACTGTTTTTTACGTCTGTCATGTTTCTTAACAAATGTAAGCAGACATAATTATATGATACAGGCTGATGTGAACGTTTTTGATTGGATTGGCTACATGGAAAATGGAATGTAGTATAGCTAGTCATTACATTCCATATATACACATTCCATGTGGCTCGCACTTCTCTACACTTCCCCCTATAGCAGTCAGAGGCTCACATGTTTCTCCATCCTTCCTCGTGTGTGTTTCAAACATCGACGTTGCTCTGGGGGGCGCTGTAGCATAGTCTACTACTGTAATGGTATGTTAAGAAACGAATATACTGTACATATGCGTACGCCGTATACGGACTGTTTCTCCCAGTTGAGAGGCCGCTGATGTGGTAATCGACTCAACTGGGAAACGATTTCAGAAATCTGCAGGCTGAGCATTGGTGCTTGGTTTTGTCATTATTATTTTAGGTCTCTGAACCACATAATTTATTCATTGTCAATGTGATATTCATGAACACTGTAATGGCGGAGTGATTAATCGATCATGCGACTTAGTCTACTCACTCAGGATCACACTGTAAATAATCTGTTATTTTTAGTCAGTTTTGCGCCACCTTAGTAGCCTTGTTTGATGACTTCATGAAGCATTAAGAAATTTCTCGGCAAGTTTCGCCACAACATATTATCACTTCCAAGCAAAGATGCGTTGGCCTACGTCACAGCCGTTTGACGCAAGCGGGGTTAATTGTCTTTATCTTATGCCACAAAACGATAACCTGGCCCTAACCAGAATGCTTCAACTAAAAAAGAGTAAATTGGGACAATTATTCAAAACAGTAAAACTGTCAGGTGGCCTATCTATTTTGTCAGTCCTCTAATGCAGCGGGTTTAAAACTGTGGGTCGACCCACAGGTGGGTGGGTAGTGAGTGGGAGTAAGTGGATTGCGAAAATTGCAAGCGGTCATTTAATGAATGTAGAATATCAATGAACGAACGAATGAATTTACTATAGTGTTGTTCCACTCATTGTTAGCTCAAATGGATAGGTCTTGGCACAAAACAGTTTGGGAGCCCCTTATCTGTTGCTGCCGCCCAGTGGCAGGTAAGAGGACAATGGCTATTTGAATTCGCATGTAAACGGAATTAAACACCAATGACAGAAGATAACAAACGTTTTTTTCCCCACGTAGGTACAATATGTATTGGGTCACTGTTATTTCATTTGTTTCACATACAAGTTAAACTAAACTTTATCCAGTAGACACGTACCATTGTGGTGGTAAGACATTATTCCACAGCTTCTAAAGATCCTGGTGTCGTAAGACGTTCTCTCTGTAAGCACCTTGACTCACCACCACAGATAACTATATATCAACAGATCCACACAATGTAGACTATGCTCTACCCTACCCTTAATTCTAGCGTCAGTAATATTAGTATGACCAGACTTGCAAAAACTAACAATTAAATGCTTAAAAAACAATTTGGTGTAATCACCTGACATGAGCACCCGGCCCTTCTCCATTGTTTAAGTTGGCATGACAACCACTCCACTCCAGGTATGATGCATTTTCAAGAGTGGTCTGGTGAATAGTAAAGATAATTAAAGAGCTTACAAATGTCCGATGATTATTCAGAAAAACCTCTAAGACAAATAGATTCAAGGCCAATGTTATATCATAATAAAAATTAACAAAAATCAAAGACAACATAAAGCAATTGTCTATGCATGTAATTAAGTTTACTGTAAAGCCACATAGTCCTCCTAAGCGATGATTCAAGACTGTATAATGAAAATTGCTACTTTATAGCCTACAGATTTGTTGTTAGGCATATGTAGCATACACTTTAAACACTTTAAACAAAGGCAAAGCAGTATGGCCTTTATTACAGAAAATATTGTAACTTTCCTATTGTTATGCAGTACCATGTTCAAAATAAGTGATAAACCAACCAAAGAATTAGAAGTAGCTGAGGTCAAGGGAAAGAGGCCAGTTCACAGACTTTCATCAAAAGCTAGGAGAGGAGAGGAGAGGAGAGGAGAGGAGAGGAGAGGAGAGGAGAGGAGAATGTGTGTGTGCGTGTGTGCGTGTGTGCGTGTGTGTGTGTGTGTGTGTGCAGGCGAGAGACAGAGTAATTTACAATGGGACCAAAGAAAGAGTGAAGGCAGTTATCTAAGAAATGGATCCAATAAAGTAATGTAAAATTGATTTGAAACAGGGCAGACTCATGGATATTCAACGGGCTGAGGCATAATCTGAATCTGAAACAGTAAATGTCTGTGTCACTACGTATGTGGATATTTATATGCAGTGTGTGTGTGGGTGGGGGGGTGTGGGTGTGTGTGTAACTTAGCACTCACTTGGACTCCGATGAATGTGTGTGGGTGGAAAACAGGAGGGTATCAGAGGGCGTGTTTATGTGTGTAAAATCACGTCCAAGAATACACCAACAAGTGTTTTCAAACAGCAAATACGAGTGGTGTGTGTGTGCGTGTGTGTGTGTGTGCGTGTGTGTGTGTGTGTGTGTGTGTGTGTGTGTGTGTGCGTTACATGTAAACTATGCATTGCATACATAATACGACCAGTGTTATACACATTATGCATAACAACACAATATGAATGTGTAAGGTATATTTTATGCATTTATATATATATATATATATATATATATATATATACTGTATAAAACAGATTGCAGAGTGAAGTCAAACAA
>JAODUE010010038.1:10555-27938 GCA_027564755.1 Amblyopsis hoosieri | reverse complement strand
TCTACCCCCCCACACACACACACACACACACACACACACACACACACACACACACACACACACACACACACACACACCACCCCCCTTAAGCTTTGACACCAGGGCTCTGCAGACACATCTCTCCCGAGGTGCGATATGACACGACAAACTAATGGTGAACTGGAGTGCCTCTGTCGCTAGGGGCAACACTTCACTCCATCAATCCGGCGGCCCATGGCAACTAGCATGTTATGAGTTACTGCTAATGTGAAGCCATAGCCATGGTGACAACGTGACAGACAGGCCGGCCGGCTGTGTGTCACTAGTCATTAGTCTTGGCATTTGGAGAACAAAACATCGGCGCTCGCTCTCTCCCGTTAGCCGCGCATTGACGCTAAATCTGGGAGTGGCGAACGAGGCGGCCTGACCCGAGAGAGAGGCGGACGTGAGACATCTGTTTTGACTGTGGAAGGGAGGCGGAGGTATATTTCACCTTTGTAAACGAGATGTGGGCAAAAGCGCCAAGTCCAGCTGTGTCCTCCTTACACAGCGCTGAGCGCACACTGCAGACGTCACACTGGAAGGAAATGTCAACGCTAACGTAGCGAAAGAAGCTCTGTTAGCACAGGCCCTGCGATATACCCTCCCCCCCACACACACACACACACACACACACACTAGGATCCAGGCCGGAACAAAATGTCAGGTCAGCGAGAGCTGTAGCGCGCAGCGTTCTAGCCCGGTTCTAGCGGCGCGGGAGATAAACCGTGTATCTAGTCAATAAACAGCAAAGGTCAGGCCCGAATGTTTTTCCCTACAAGACAGATGGTACCGAGGCTTCGCATACATTTCCCACACGTGGCATTTGCCTTTTTCTGCGAGTGCAAAATCTGTCAATATTCGCAGCGAGAAGAAAACGAGTTCCCTAATGCTGGAAACAGAACGACGCACAGATGCAAACGTGTTGGTTATCAGAGGAGGCATGCGGGATGTGAGCGTCATGTGCCGCAGCTGGCCTGCTGTCGCTCAGGGGAACATGCCGGCCCACCGACCGGGGAAGCGTGGGTCTCTCTTCTTCTGTGCATACCGATCTATATTCAAAGTAGATCTTGTCATACTCGTGCCCCCCGATGGTGACCTCCGGCAGGAACAGCGGTACGCAGGTCAGGCTGGCCACTTTGTCTTTGTCCTCCACGCTGCCAGGAAGGAGGCAGGGACAATACGTCAACGAGCCATCCGTACATAGAACATAGAATCATCAGAAACTTCTACACAATCCTGGCTCCATACATAGAACATAGAATCATCAGAAACTTCTACACAACCCCAGCTCCATACATAGAACATAGAATCATCAGAAACTTCTACACAACCCTGGCTCCATACATAGAACATAGAAAACGTGGCGAACACTATGCTTTACTTCAATGCGTTTCAATGTTTGGCGCAGCGTGGCGTAATATTGTTCTGATTTAGTAAGCGTTCTGGAGAATGACTAACCCTGTTTTTAAATGTAAACATGCAGCAAACTAAATTCAGTCCATGATATGACACACGTCATGGGCATGTGTTATATCAGTTTGGCAAGTTATAAAATGCAATATACTCATTTAAAAAAAGCATAGAAGTTACAATCCTGCCTGTAATATTTGACTAAATCTGAGTCATTCCAGAAATTCCTTGAGCCTATAAAAGGAATGTTTACTTGTTGGACATGGTCTTTTCCCCTCCACCAGTGACTCACCCAAGCCACACCCACCCTGGGTGTGGCTTGGGTGAAAGCGCTCTACGCACTCACAGCATTCTCATGTGATGGTACGAGACATCGTCCTGCTCCACCCACGGGCCCTTCTCAAACTTCAGGTACTCGATGTCCTCTGCCACCTGCCAGAAAACACACACACACACACACACACACACACACACACACACACACACACACACACACGCACACGCACACGCATGCAGAAACAAGATGGACGCCCAGTGGATGAGCCAATGACCTCAGGGGACTGACCCAAAGCAAGATGTCACTGTTCAGAACTACCCTCTTACCTTTTCCACATCTGCCTCGCTCGCATTGTAAGACAGCACTGCTGAACTTTCACTGGGAGAAACCATCAAGATCAATGTTAGGCAGCCATTTGTGATGTTCAAAAAAGTAATACAAGTTTTTCAAGTTAATTTAAAGCCTTCAAAATATAATGTATGGTTTTTCCCCAACAAGCATTTCCAATCTGTTTGGTCTGCATCTGACTTGCAGGACTCACGCGATTCCAGGCAGGAAAGACTTCTTGTAGGAATCCTCAATGCTCTTCAGGTATGGCAGGGACACATTTTGCAGGTAAGACTGTCCAAAGAAAACAAACATAAGCACCTTTAAACAAACATGGAGGCTAGTTATTACACTGCAAAAAATGCCCTATCAAATATAAGTGCAAATATATTCATTTTGAGCTTGCTTATGCTTAAAACAAGCTAATTTGGCTGCCAGTGCAGAAAGTGAAATTCACTTGATAAGATTTCTTAAATTAAGTGCAGATTTACTTAATTTAAGTCACTAGATAAGCCATTTATATTATAAACAAGTCCAACTAGATTTAAAATCATTATTATCACACTAAGTTAGATGTTAGTTTTTGCAGTGCAAGAAACCAGTTAACATTGATTCATGTTGAAACTATTTCAGATTTCCAGAGTTCCTACCAGAACTAATGCCAGGAAATGCTTCAGATCCCGTTTAGAAGCTGCGTGAACAGGCCTTATGCGATAACAAGCCGTTGAATGTGGCTCCATTAAACCAACCAAGTCTCAAAAAGCGAACCACTCAAGCTTACTTTTGGTTGAGCTCAATTACAGTAATCTCGTTCGAACCCGAAGATTTGGCACATTTCAGAGGCTGTTGAAGCTTTAGTTTCAACTGCAGTCCATTTATTAATTTACTGTTGGTTGGCAAAGCCAGAATGCAGACAAGTGCTTTTATACAAACCATTCTGATGAAAAATGTGCCAATTGAATCCACATTAAAACATCATTTGGGAGATGAACAGGCTAAACCTGAAATGCTCTTCAACATGCTTGCCAAGGCAATGAGTGCGCTGTCCAAATCTATTCAGAAAAATACATGTGCCATCTGGTTTGTAACCCCCCAAAGAAGAATCAAAAACTATCATGGCACATTTTTTAAACTGGTGAATTTGAGTTGGAAGCTAAACAAATAATTAAAGCAGTGTGAATATAAAACATTTAGTTGACAGAACTTGGTCTACACAAAAAATAAAGTGGTGAAGTGTTGACAAAGTGGACTTTATCCTAGAACACAACTACACACACACACAAACACACCCACACAATATGTGGTCTTAGCCTTAGTGCCTGCAGGACAAACCCAAGCTGTGTAACAGTATTCTAAGTCATACAAGGAAGTGCAACAAATAGAGAGTAATGCCATGTATCCAAAAAGGAAGGGTATATGTGTATTTATATGTGTATTTACACTGATGTCTTTACGTTTTGAGTATTAGAAACACATTACACTTTATTATGTTTTAGTTATTACCTGAATACACTGTGCGCTCAAGCGTGTGTGTTTGCATGTATGCGTGTGTGCGTGCGCACGCACATGTCAGTGGATGCGACAGACTAGCGTTGTCCGTCATTTTGACGGGAATGGTTGTAAATATTCCGTCATAATCTATTTTTTAACCGTCATTCATTTTTTTTATGATAATATGAACTAGGCCTAATTATTAACTGTCTCTGAGTTTCGCGTTCGTCTCCATTTTACACTTTAACAACACAGCATCGGTTTAGCAGGACAGAATCAGATTGATTTAAAATGAATCCATTTGTAGCTTGGTCTTTTCAATGATATTGTCAGTTATAATTCACAGCCAGCCGTAACCGCGACAGTTGACACGCTGTCTTGGTTTTGATGACGCGCTTTGCTGGGGTCGCTCACGTGTGCCTTTGTTTACAACTGTCTCTACAACAAGAGTCGCCGGCCACTTGACTCACATCACTGCACCATAGCGAGGGGCGGTGTCTGCACCTGTTTGAGTTCTCAATATAGGATTCGATTGGAATGCCCCGCTTTAAAAACAAGCGCGCCTATTACAAACACTCGCTGTAGTGATGATCACGGCGTAGTTTGATTCAACATGCAATTAAAGACTATGAAATCGCCGTCCTGCTTCAGGACTGGTAGATTTCCCTCAGTGTAATCTGTCAAACTGACAGACGGCTTTTTCTGTCATTGTTACAAATATTCAGTCAACAATGAAAGATTTCCGGTTAACACGACCTCTGGCGAATGTTTGTATGCGGGTGTGTGCGTGCGTGCGTGCGTGCGTGCACCTTGCCACTCTGTTTCAACCTCTTCTGCACCTCCTCTGCAGGCAGGTCTAGGTATATGGCCAGGTGAGGGGGGAGGAACTCACAGATGCTGATACCCTTGACCACGTTGTAGTGGTCCACGCCTGGGGGGGGGGTCAAATGGCAAATGGACTGCATGTAGTGCTTTGAAAACCTTCTGGCCACTCAGAGCACAGTACAGTGCTCACGCATGCATGAGCACGCAAGTGCACGCACACACACACACAAGCATGCACAAGCGCACACACACACACACACACACACACACACACACACAAGCACGCAGAAGCACACACGCACAAAAACATGCGCACACACCCACACAAAGTGTACGGCACTGTACTCACACTCTTTCCTGATGTAGCCCTGCTTGTACATGGCCTCCAGAAACACCATGTCGCTGAAGGGGGAGCGCTCTATGATCACGCCTTGGCCTGCCATCACACAGAGGAATGGAGACAATGCATTTGTTCTTTATTACCACCGCCATCACAATAGTCATCATAATCATCATAACCATTACAACAAGCACCACTGTATTAATAATAAACATGGTTAATGACACTAAAATGTTATTAATAAACAAAAACATTAATAAACACAATTATAAATAACAATTTATATTGTTATTTGTGACCACCACCAACAGCAGCTGTTTGCCAGTGTGATGTAATAATAAACAACAACAACAGCTGTTTGCCAGTGTGCTGTAATAAACAACAACAGCTGTTTGCTGTTGTGATGTAATAATAAACAACAACAGCTGTTTGCCAGTGTGATGTAATAATAAACAACAACAACAGCTGTTTGCCAGTGTGCTGTAATAAACAACAGCTGTTTGCTGTTGTGATGTAATAATAAACAACATCAACAGCTGTTTGCCAGTGTGATGTAATAATAAACAACTGTTTGCCGTTGTGCTGTAATAATAAACAACAGCTGTTTCCCAGTGTAATGTAATAATAAACAACAACAGCTGTTTGCCAGTGTGATGTAATAATAAACAACAACAGCTGTTTGTCAGTGTGATGTAATAATAAAGAACAGCTGTTTGTCAGTGTGATGTAATAATAAAGAACAGCTGTTTGCCAGTGTGATGTAATAATAAACAACAACAACAACAACAGATGTTTGCCAGTGTGATGTAATAATAAACAACAACAACAACAGATGTTTGCCAGTGTGATGTAATAATAAACAACAACAACAACAGATGTTTGCCAGTGTGATGTAATAATAAACAACAGCTGTTTGCCAGTGTGATGTAATAATAAACAACAACAACAGCTGTTTGCCAGTGTGCCATTATCGTCCAGTACCGGTGGTCAGCAGGTGCTCCACAGCATTGGCGTATTGCAGCAGCCTCATCCCGTACATCCAGGACTGAAGGCGGTAGGAGTTTCCGTCGGTGGCCTTGGGGTCGGCGTAGAACTGCTCCAGGCTGCACATGCCGTTGAAGGCCTGGGGAAGGTTGGTCTTCTCCCCGGTCAGCCGGTCCAGGTAGAAGGTGTCGGGCTCAGCCATGTACAGCATGCCTGCAGCACAGACACACAACCAGACATACAGACACAAACGCAGACACAGCTTTTTTTTTACTGTGAACCTCTGGAATTACTCACATAATGTTTTAATGAACACTGTTTATTGAAATACTTCAAAAGGTAAAGTCAGCCATTGCAAGTCAATTGTAAGCTAAAATGCTTTTTTTAATTCACAAGTGCTTTCCGCACTTTAAGCAATGTTGTATACAGCATGTATCTATCGTAGTAATATAATCTGACAGCTGCTTCTTCTCCTGACAACAATTTGACAGCACACCGCAATGCATTGTGGTATATGATCGAGTGTGTACATCCTTTGGACACTTCTTGTGGAGTGCCTCACGAAGATTTTCTAGTGCACTGTTTAGGGAACGAAAAAGTGAGTTGGGATTTTCAAACAACACTACAAAATTGCTGATTCACTATATAGTGAATGAGTGTAAATCTGTAAAAATGTGTTTACTGTAAAAATACACAGCCTGGGTCTTTAAGGCCTGATTCCATCCAAACATCAAGATATTATATCTCCCAGCAGCCCAACACACTAGTGGCACACTGTGGAGAGGAGATGATATTTACCCAGCCGATCAGCCAGCTTCTCGGCCAGCGCTCCTTTCCCTGAGGCCAGGTTACCGTCCACAGAGATGATTTTGCTGTTCCCCTTCAGCCGCGGTGTGGTCCTCTCACCAAGTGCATATGCCCACCAGCCATAATGAAGCGCTCGCACAGAGCTTGTGTGAACTCCAGCCTACACCATGAGACACACGCTATATTAACCAGGCCATATTATTGGATCGACCCACAATGCAAAGGCCTGACTCCCTGTACAACTCCCTGTACAATGTCAAATACAACAGGAGAGTGGCAAGCCGACAAACACGGTAGACACAATATATGATGCATACCAGTCTGTTATCTACAATGGTAAGACATGGCAAAAAATGTATTAATGTATTAGTCTTCGTTATTTATATTGCAAACTATATATAGCTTAGTTTATTGCATGTTTGTTTGCTCGCTGTAATTTTGGCAAACACCTCATTGAATCAAATGATTGTGAAAATGTATAAAAATTTGATAAGTCTACATCTGAGCCCACACACACACACACACACACACACACACACACACACACACACAGAACAATAAACAATAACAACGCACTGTGCTGCGGTTAGCCAGCAAGCTACTGTACAGAAACAAAGGGATAGCAAGCATGTCCTGTACTTGGACTTCGTCAAACAGGCAGCGTCAACACTGTTACTGTTATTCTTATCGTACTGACTACCTTGGTTTGTAAAAACCAGGCTGACCTCCGCTGACAGGCTATGGGGTTAACCTAGCGTGCTAGTTGCTAGCTTGTCCTTGTCAACTTGGCATGAAGGGGTTTGGCAGAATACATTGATCCTCACCTTCTGTGCAATTGTCCCCGCTTTAAAAACGGCTCCTCCGGACGGGATGACCAGCCGGATCGCCCTAAGGGCCATATTTATATTATTGATGTAATTTTATTTATTTTAAATGCTGCAGAAATATTTAACTTGACGGAAAGTCGCCCTCCGTTCCGAGGCGCGGATATAATACGTAATCGACATGAGCCTATTTTCTTGTTCTGTTTCTACAGAATGTAGTTCACCTCTCCCGTAAAGTCGTACTGCCGTCTAGCGGGCAGAAGGGTAAATGTCTGAGGAGATATTATACAGTACATGGGAAATGGGCCTTTTTTTTTAAATAATATACATATTTTTTCCTTCATTCTGTGTATTTCTATGAAATAATATACATACATACAAAATACTTTATGTATGTGTTGCCAAACCATGTCAAACTGGGCAAATCTGGTATCTGCTAGAAGTGATATATGCTTGTTGTACTTGTCTTTAACCAGTAGATGGTGGTAATGATTCGTTTCAAATACTCATGATACACAGATTTTCAGTAACGAATGGCATTTGCGAAGCTTCTGTTATAATTATGAACAATTGCCTATATGTATGCGTGTGTACGGTGTATGTTTACATAAATGTATTAAACAAAAATAAAAGGCCCACCAGAAAAAATATATAACAAACATATCAGAGCATACAAAACTGTCAGTAAAACTGAATGTAAACTGTCAGTTACAACTATTTGTATTACAAATAATTAAAGCAACAGTGATTCATGGTTGAATTTACCGTAACAACTTTGTGAATGTTTTCATGTAGCCATAGTTTAGAGGTTGGTGATCATATTATAATTGTGTAAACTTTCAATAGTCTTTTTGCATACATTTCTGTTTCCCATAAACTTTTCTTTCTCCCCTCAATGATTTGTGCTTTCATAAACACACCCAGAACTTATTATATGTATAGAGTTATCACTGTACTTGTTTTGTAGAGCCCCGTCTAGATAAATAGAGCATAACTAGCTTCCTTGTGTAAGACTGACAGTTGAGTTTTATTCAATATTCAGTTTTTCGTCCAAAAATAGGCCCTGTCCATTTTCCAATTGGGCACATGCACAGTCATGCAAGCGCACATACACACATGTACATTCACATGCACACACATAACCACTCTGCTATGCCCAGACAACACACACACACACACACACACACACACACACACAGGAACCAAAGTAATTACTGGATAATGTACATAGCAGTAAAACAACAATACTCCACATTCAGGACTCCCAAAAAAGTCCATGTGAGGCCAACTGAGGCAGTTGGCAATCGGACACTGCCAAATTTCCCTCGGTTTTATGACAGGTTTTATTTCAATTTCTGCTGCTCAGAGGGCCTTTACTGTGCCAATGGGGAGGCAATTTGCCTCCATTGTTTATCATTAAAAAAGCTTAAAAGCCATAGCAACAAAGAGGGTTTTTAGTCCTTATACTCCTTCATAAAACATATAAGGAAAGCTACTGCATGTCTTTCATTTAGCTGAAGGTATTAATGTTTAATTCTAACATTACAGAGTTTTTGTAATGTGAAATACACTTATTTAATAGATTATTTTGCTCCTTTACACATGAGAACAGCTACCGCTGCATAGTATATGTTTATAGGAGCAGTAGATTGCATTCAGGCAAGGAATTTCTAATCTCCTGCATGTGACCACCATGTTTGTGCACATGCCCTAATTATTTAACATTACCACTCTTTACCTCTGCTGCCATCACGTATACTTCACTAGAACCATGGGAGTTTATATATATACGACCCTGCATGTGTTAACTTTAATAGACCCTCCTGATGAGTGTTAAGTGCTTAGTTGTTCAGGAACATCTCGCTGTTATAAACACTTGTCTTGTCCATTGTTCACACGCTCTATTTGCCATGAACAGCAGACCTGTTTTGTCTCAAACAAACCTGAGCCTTCTTTTTATAAAGGCAATGCAGATGTGCCTGCCAGAGACCAGTGCCAATGTTGGGCAATATCACGTGAGACAAGTGATCCTTGGTAATCTAGCTTTGTATCACCCTCTTTGAATGATGACATATTACAGTGTGCTCATGGTGAATTTCACTCCTATGGTTCTGGGTGCATCACAGGTCAGGAGAGACATCCTTGAAATAAATAAAAAATAGCTATGTGCATTATATGCAGTATTGTTTAACCATTTACATTGTCATTGCACACAGCTCGCCTTAAAGCTTTACAGTATCTTACATTAAGTGAGAAAATGCGATGCATTAGGTGTAGAATAAATGTAACGTTGTGAGGAATAGCCTGCCATTATTTCTCAATGTAAAACAACAGCCAACCCAAACGAAGGCCGACTGGCTGTGGAAGTAAAGACAGTTAGCCACGGTGTTGGTGTTGATGACTACTGTAGCCACAAGCGGCTGTCACACAAGAATGCACCGTGGTCATATAAACAAACACCAGTAATGAATTAAACCCATGGGAATAGCTGCACCAGGCTCACCAACGACCGCACGGCAGATTCTGCGGCGAAGCGCAGCCGCGCGGTTCCATCGGCCGCCGTCTAGACAACTGGCAGCGCTGTTGCGCTGATTCACGCCACGCGGCACGCCGCCTCACGCCACGCGGCACGCCGTCTCGCTTGGCAGCGGGGCCGCTGACGTGCAGGTTATATTTATCCTAGCTGTTCTTTACGTGAGCGCCAGGCATTGAGGTAAGCAGCAACGTCCTGGGAAACAACTCTGTAAAGGCTACTGTAAAAAATAAGCGTTGGAGGTTAACTTCAGCGCACGGTATGATAACGGCACAACTGACAGAGCCGCATGCACCTATTGTTTACTGTTTGACCCGAACTGTTAGCGTAAAGCCGGTAGAGAGATGTTCATGTTATTGGTCTGAAAATCATATACCAGTGGCGGCAGGTTGAACCCCTAACCCCACACTATAGGCCAGACCTGGGCAAAGTCGGGGGCCGGATGGGGGCCTTTCAGACATTCTACCCGGCCCGCCCGGTAGCTACATCAAACATTTTAAAAATAATAATACAACATAAAATCACTATCTCTGCAGAATGTTATTTAATTTACTCATTGTAAGTGAACGGTTATGTTTGCTTATGAAAATTGTGTTGCATATAGGAATAGCATATGCACACATATGCAAATTAACAAAGTAAGCTATTTTGTGTTTTATTTTTAAATGTTTTAGTATGTTGGTTAAACAAGGAATGTGGCCCGTGAAGTTATCTGACATTTTCAATGTGACCCCCAAGTGAAAATAATTGCCCACCCCTGCTGTAGGCTATCTGTATAGCAAAAGTGTGGCAATGCATGTGCATGTACCGTCCACTCCACTATAGGTCTCAATATGCGTGTGCATGTGACATGTGCACGGCGCGCAAGATAAACAACGGTGTTTACAAAGGTGATAAAGGACTGCAAGAGTGAATGGTCTCCATGGCAACACCTATGTAGCCTACAGGTGGGGTAGACACAAGGTGTACATTAATGCATACGTATATGTTCACGGGACGTGTGAGCGGGTCGGTTTTGTTCAGTTTTAGTTAGTTTATTTGTTTGTGCAATTATGTAATTATAGAGAACAATATACAATAGCATACAAATAAAAACAATAAGTGGGGGTGTGGATGACTTAAAAAAAACTAATACAATAAACAAAACAAATAGGTTTTGTTTCATGGCCAGTGTTTCTCCATTTGCACTTGTTGATAACAATGTAGCAAACTTTCATACTCATATGCATCCAGTCAGATTCACATTAATGACACGAAAAGTCCATTTACAATATATTAATCATAAAAACAGTTAATCGTCTACGAAATTATTGTATGTCGGTACAACATCCACCAAAACAGGAGTAGGCTATTCACTATTCATTCTGCGTCCTTTTGGGCCAAACAGTCCAGTCCACCTTAACGGGCGCACTGACTGTACATATATGATTTCCTGAAAACGCCCCATGCCAAAAACGATAGGTCTTCTTTACCTGAGGCACGAAATCAGCTCCGAAAAAGGATTACTTTACATTCGCCATTTAGTGAGTGAATATTACGACAACAGTGTTCACTCCAGGGATGGGCCTTGGCTGACTGAAGAACAACTTTGTTGTGTGAGGCGGGTAGCTGGAACAACACACTTGCGTATTGCCAGTCGGTTGAACAGCAAACTTGACAAATCTTCGTTTCACCTCAGTAGTAGAAGTGGCGTAACTTTGGTCGAACCACATATCGATCACGGTCAATATCGCCGCGTAACTGTCAGTGGGTTACGGGTTGGCTTGTCAGTGCTTCTGAATTACTAGTTAACTCAGGTAGAATGGGTTTTTGAACACATTTTATGACGCCTCTGCTCTGGATCTTTAGTTTCTAGTAACTGAACTGCACAAGCGACGTTACACCATGCTGGCTAACGCTGGGATCTATGCTGTCAAGAAGCGGAAGAAGCCCGTTCAAAAACCGTAAGAATCGCCCTGGAATGCTCTACATTAGCTCTGAAATGCTCTACATTGGCTCTGGAATGCACTGAAATGCTCTACATTGGCTCTGAAATGCTCTACATTGGCTCTGGAATGCACTGAATAGCTCTGAAATGCTCTACATTGGCTCTGAAATGCTCTGAATAGTACACCGCCTATGGGATACTAATTTTCCAGTTGCTATTCTATCTAATTGTATTAGTGTGCTCTGCTCTCGTTACTGTTGACAATAACATATATAGCCTATTTCTTAATGTCTTATGTCACATATCCTACCATTTTGTCTATCGCCTATAGTAGAAATAAAACATTGAGAAAACTATAGTTTGCATGACTTTGCTAGTTTGCTCTGAACCAGTGGGGAGGAAATCTGCGAGCTTTTGTTGAAAAGCTTTAGCCTTCTCTCTCTCCCTCCCTCTCCATCCCTCTCTCTCCCTCTCTCTCTCTAGGGTTACCTTAAGAATTTGTCTCCGTGTATAGTTTTGGTCTGGCATGGAAATAGTACTCTTGCATTAATCACAATCAAGCTGGAGAGTCGGCAGCGCTCTCACGCGATGCTCGCATGAGGGCGGGGGAGGTCTGTTATTGTAATCTGACACGGCGGCCTCCGCGGGAGCGAGTCTGCGCGGCGCGCTCCCGCGTGTTTTCCTTCTCACAGGTCTAGCCTTTAACAGCCTCCGTGTGACATGCGCAGAGCTGTAAAACAATACAAGTAACGCAACACGTAATACAGTTATCCTACTAGGCCTTTGCAAACTGCATGCGTTATTGACATTTAATAAATACCTTTATGCGCTGCAGCTGCGCGCAGTGTCACAGAGGTGACATGCGTGCACATCAACCGGTCGGCCATGGTTATTACACAACTCGCATTGAAAATAGGCCTATATGATAATAATGGTAGTAGCCACTAGCCACAGAATAGAAAGGCTATGCTGGCGCTAGTTTACGCCGAGCTGTGCCCAGGCCCAGTACAGATCCCAAAATAAAACCGTGCCCTGTGCTCAGGCGTCCCTGTGTGTTTATGAAGACAGCTAGGAGGACTGAGGTTTCCTGGACAGCCATCTGGGCCCGCCGCATAAAGGCTCCTTTGAGGCCGACAGTAAAAAGCTGTGCGGCCACTGCGTATAGTGGCATTCCTAGCTAGCGCTTGTGTCCATCCGCACTACTGTTTTGCTAGCTATTTTATAAATTCATTAAAAACAAGTTGAATGGAGAGTGCAGTCCCAACGAAGAAAATACAGTTTAAATTCCCCACTAATGGGCTAGGCCCATATTATAGCATATTAACCTAATGAGAATGTGTCTGTTTACACTTGCAATTGGCCATCTCACAGCTCTAATGCATAGTAGTGGAACTGCAACGTCCGTAAAAGTTGTCAGACTCAGCATTTAGCAGTTGTTAAACTATAGTGAGAGCTGCTATCTTCAAGAGGCTAACGTGCTGAACCTGAGGCAAACGTTATTGTTGGCTTGGCCAGTAAACATATAAAAGGATTCGTGTTTCAGACACGCAGGCACGGCGTACAGGTGAGCGCGTGCTTACGCAAGCACAGGACAAACACGCACGCGCACAAACACAAGAGTCTTGCTGATGGATGCAGGGCAACAATCCAAAATAAACGCAGTGCACAATAACATACTGTAGTGGCCCATTGTGCCTTCATGTGTCCGTCTCATCTGCTGGGGACGCTTCTCATCGACATCACATGCATACATGTTACCATTGTTCCCAGTTTGACTCTCCTATGCGCCCATCCTCGTCCACTTCTGGGAATGGTCTTTTGGAAGGGGTGGGGGGTCTGGAGCCAGTCCCATCTGATTTTGGCTCTTTCACCGCACACACACAGCACAAAACAAGAGCCTTTTCACTATTGATCTGTGATCAGTGAATGTCACACCTGCACTGACAGACGATAAGCGCAATAATGAGAAATGCAACAACACAGACAGTCTGAATTATTGTATTACCACAATTAGCCATAGATAGCAGTTAGTTAGACAGCAGCATGTTGTTTATTGAAATCACAGATGCTGTATAGCTCGTAGATATGTCTCGGTAAAACAGTTCCCCTTCCTTTACTGTAGGGGCCAGTATCATGGTGTCCCATGCATTATATGAGATTGGGTTAGATTGAAATGTATTCGATTTGCACTAGGGGACATTTTTTTCCCTTCCCTACTGAGCCCATGGGAAAGCAAAAGCCCAGTACAGTACGTACAGTACGATATGGGGACCGTTTCAGGTCCTCACAAGGGAGCTCAGGTGTGGAGAAACCGATGCCCTGGGTTCGCCGCAGGACTCAGGGTGGAGGGGAGGCCAATCAGAGAGAGCAGGCCTTTTTGTAGGACAATTCCTCATGTTTGTGTGTGTGTGTGTGTGTGTGTGTGTGTGTGTGTGAGCGAGTTAATTAATGGAATTTGTGTCTTTCCCTGTTATATGCCATATAGCACATTTTGCTAACACTCTTTTACACGTTTACAGTTTTTCCAACAACTTGGCTCGGATGTGGAAATGTTCTTCTTTTTGGTGCAGGCATCAAGGCTTCCTTCTAAATCGGTGTAATATAGTTTGAGACACACCGCCCACTGAGCAAACTAAAGCATGCCATTGCCATTGCTGTGCAATATGAGCCTCTTTGACTCTGAAGCCGGGGTCTCTGGGTTTAGAAGCCTATCTGCTTTCTGTTCCCTCTCTCTCTCTCTCTCTCTCTCTTTGTATATGTCTCTATATCTTGCTCTGTGTCTCTCTCTTTGTATTTCTCTCTCTCTCTCTCTCCCTCTGTCTCTTGTCTCTCTCTCTCTCTCTCTCTCTCTCTCTCTCTCTCTCTTTGTCTCCCTCTTTCTTTGTTTCTCTCTCTCTTTGTCTCCCTCTTTGTCTCCCTCTCTCTTTGTCTCTCTCTTTGCCAGTGACAACACTTTGGTGTCTATTGCCCGCCTATGCTATCCCAAGCAAGTCAAGTTTTGGGGGGGGGAATGGCCCTGAATGCTGGCTTTTATCTCTGCTGGGCATTTCTTGAAAGTGAGGTCAGCCTCGTGTTTCTGGGAAGGTACCACTGTTCGGGTCTGAGGCCCGGCTATTGAGTTATGGCTGCATTCCCCACAGACTATTCAATGAGGGTGGAGTTGGGGTGGGTAGGGGGGGGGGGATATGCCTTTCATCAACCACAGTTTGTGTTATGAGAAAGGCCAGGTCTTATGCTGGGTTGAAGGGTAGAATGTGTGCTGTTGCAGAGCAAGCGGATATTTCAACACCAGAGGATTTAAGGGAATTCTGAGGATAGGTCACCCTTAGACATTTTCTTCAGCCTTGTGTTTTGTGTAGCTTTACGCCGTGTAATATTTTGATCGTGAAAGTCTACCGGTACTGTGCATAGTGTACAGTATGTCTAAAGGAAAACTACGGAAATGTTGCAAAATAATACTCAGGATTAAAGGTGGAGTCATGGATGCTGGAGAAATATTGTTGATATTATATTTGATCAAAAATAATGCAGTAGGGTGCTGCTCCACCCCCCCCATGCCCCACATTGGATTAACAAGATAGTGTTGTTGTGTGGGGGGGGTGCGGTCTGCACCACTTTGTACGCATTCCCATTTGCACAGCTAGGACTGTGTAGAAACACCGGATCAGCGCCCACACAGCTAAAAAGATAGCCACTGAACCTGACAAGACGTATGTTACAGTGTTAGCTTACAGTCGCTGAGTCCACCTTTGTGTGCGCAGACTACCGTCTCCGGGCATGCTACAGTAAAAAGCCTGTTGATGAGCAAGGCCGTGGGGGCCAACCCAGGGGAGGGGGCTCTACGGTTCTGTGTCCTCCACGTTCCATCATTCACACCGTCACAGCGCCATCGCTCGGCTCAACTGCGTCTGCGTGTGATTTGCACGTTACGTGCATATGTCTCCAGCGAGAGCCATAGGTTTGGACCTTCAGCATGGGTGGTTTCTCAGCCAGCTCCTCTGACCACATCACGCCCACAAGAACAAATAGCGCCTTTGTCACAATAGGAAGGATCCTCGCTTTTGTCACGGCAACAAGAGTATCAATTTGCTCATGTAGTGTAGTCCGCTGGTAGCCAGTCTCAGCTGTCGTACGTGTCGATGCCCTCCTCGTGTCTTTTACTGTAAAGCTGTACACACACGCACACGCACGCACACGCACACGCACACACACACACTATGGAAAGTAGTCTTGTGTTTTGTCAAGTTTGATAAAAGCCTCATCATCATCATACATCTGGAAGCTGTAGTCCTGCAGCGGTTCTGTGTCACGTTTCAGTAGCATATAGCCAACATGCTATAGCCAACATGCTAGCAGCTGCACACGATGATGTGCTGTTCTCAAAGTAGGGCATAGCTCCTGCTGTGTGTATTTGTTTACAACAGTATGTACTGATCTCGTCAGTTGACTCAGAGCCTCGGTGGGTTAATGACGGCCGATGACTCACTGAAGCCTCAGTGTGTATCTGTTGCTATTGTGGTCTAACGCATCAAGGTCATAGCTGGTGTGTGTGTGTGTGTGTGTGCGTGTGTGTGTTTGTGCTTGTGTGTGTTTGCATGTGTTTGTGCATGTGTGTGTTTGTGTGCTAGTGTGTGTTTGTGCTTGTGTGTGCGTGTGTTTGTGCATGTGTGTGTGTGTTTGTGTGCGAGTGTGCGTGTCTCACTGCAACTCTCTCCTCAATTCATAAATCAGGAATTGGGGAGTGTCTCCGCTGTGAACTGTCTATTCCTTCCTAATTCATCGCGTTATGTTGTTGACACACACTGTAATCGCTTGGGATTACTGCTGTAAGAGAACTATAGGCTAGTATTTACTTTGCTCATGTGTATAGTTGAGGTTTGTCAGCTTAAAAGCATTTGTGAAAATGCGGACATGCAGCCATTTTATATTTGTTATAATACACTATAACTACCTGTCTAATGTTCTGGCATGAATGGGGAGAACAGGGAATGTAAGGTACAGTACACTATCTCTGAAGGGAGCTGACTGAACCATCATATCTCCACATATTATACAATTATATAGCCTCATTTAATCAAACAAAACTGGTCTAAATAATAAAGTGTGTAAAACATAAGAGCAGAAGAGTTTTTATTTGATTTTATTCTATAAATTTATTTTTTCGTCGACCCACCTACTTTCCACAGTGGCCAAACATACTGTATATATATGATTGGGTACCATTATCCCCCCCCCCCCAACAGGAAGAAGGTGCCTGGCGCCGATGCCGTCGTCAAGTCCAACCCCTCCAAGCGTCACAGGGACCGGCTGAACGGTGAGCTGGACCGGCTCACCGACCTCCTGCCCTTCTCCGAGGATGTGCGCTCCCGCCTGGACAAGCTGTCCGTGCTGCGCCTTAGCGTTGGATTCCTGCGCGTGAAGAGCTTCTTCAAAGGTGAGCGCCTCGCCCAGCAGCCGCCCGGCAAAGCCAGGCTCACCAACATGCAGAATCGTTAGCTTGCAGGACACACTAGCATAGCATGCAGGACACATTAGCATAACATGCAGGACACATTAGCATAGCATGCAGGACACATTAGCATGCAGGACACATTAGCATAACATGCAGGACACATTA
>JAODUE010010038.1:0-10455 GCA_027564755.1 Amblyopsis hoosieri | reverse complement strand
CAGGACACATTAGCATAACATGCAGGACACATTAGCATGCAGGACACATTAGCATAGCATGCAGGACACATTAGCATAGCATGCCAGACACATTAGCATTGAGGACACATTAGCATGCAGGATACATTAGCATACAGGACACATTAGCATAACATGCAGGACACATTATCATGCAGGATACATTAGCATACAGGATACATTAGCGTAGCATGCAGGACACATTGGCATAACATGCAGGACACACTTGCGTAAAAAGCATGAGGTTTGCTCAAATTTGCAAACAAATGCAAACCTTCGCAAGCATTTCTTGAGGAGGTAGTTCTCAGCTAACAAACATGGACGCTGGACAAAGGGTTACAGTTTAATAATTTCGAATGTTAACCCTGCTAAAATATCCAGCATTGCTGGTCACCAGCATAAGGCATGTTTTGCATGCTGGAACCAGCATGGAATGCTGGATGCTGGTACCCCGGCATCCCATGCTGTTTGCTGGTGTACCAGCAATGGAGCAATGAACCAGCATGGAATTCATGCTGGTTTATGCAGGGAAAACTAAACATTTACAAATCATTTTAAGGTTTATCAAAAACGTATATCACCTCAGTTAGAAAAATGTTAACGCACCTCCGGTCAGTTGATTTACACTTACATCTAGGTGCTTTTATTAAAAATGATTCAACAAAGGACGATCGTCAAGAGTTGCTGAACGTTGGTTAGGTGTAGTTTACATAACCAATATTTATTCATGCTGAATTATGCTCCAGAGCACCAGTAATATTATGTCATGTGTAACACAGGGATGATTAATGTGCCATTTTTGTTGTGTGTGGCATTTTATGATTTATGAAACTCTAGTGGGCATGGCGTTGCTTATAGACTAGAAATAGAACAAAGCTTTTTGGAGAAGCCTTAATAAGTAGCCTTGACCTTATTTGTGTTAAGAATAATCTACCACCACCAAGGATAGGTTTATTATAATGTGAAGACCATGTGAATACCAACCTCTTTAAACTGTTGAAGGCTTTAGAGCCTACGGCCGGGCAGTCAGTGACCAACATAATCAAATCTCTCTGCAGCATATGCCCGCTGTTCCTATCCCTGTTGGTTCAACCTGGTTCGCCCTGATGTTGTGAGTGTCTGGGGGCTGTTCAAGTGTAGCTATAACCACAAGGTCAATGTCACATTTGCTCAGCCACATGGAACTCACTGAACTGATCTGAACTGAACTGAACTGAACTGATCTGAACTGATCTGAACTGAACTGATCTGAACTGATCTGAACTGAACTGAACTGAACTGATCTGAACTGAACTGATCTGAACTGAACTGATCTGAACTGATCTGAACTGAACTGATCTGAACTGATCTGAACTGATCTGAACTGAACTGATCTGAACTGAACTGATCTGAACTGATCTGAACTGATCTGAACTGAACTGATCTGAACTGATCTGATCTGAACTGAACTGAACTGAACTGAACTGATCTGAACTGATCTGATCTGAACTGATCTGAACTGAACTGAACTGAACTGATCTGATCTGAACTGAACTGAACTGATCTGAACTGATCTGAACTGAACTGATCTGAACTGATCTGATCTGAACTGAACTGAACTGAACTGATCTGAACTGATCTGATCTGAACTGATCTGAACTGAACTGAACTGATCTGATCTGAACTGAACTGAACTGATCTGAACTGATCTGAACTACTGTAAATAAATATTGTCTTGAGATTTCTGACTAAACATTCAAGACACACGTTTTTTTCTCAGAAAAGCTCTAACGTGTTCTGGCTGCTTGTGTGCAGAGTAAGAGACGTTCCCATGGTTTTTAGGGGCAAAAACAAGGACTATTCTGGAATTCTGTTGTCATTCTATAGTCTATTCTTTGATATCTTTCAGTGTGTCTGCATTATAACAGCACTGTACTGGTGAAACACTAGTTGTGTCTTCACTGCTTTGACTGCTGAGTAAGATATGTATAGCACTGGAAGCATAACTATAGTGTCACAATGTGTTTCCACGGGAACGGCTCACCATCGACGTTTGTCCAAAATACAACAGTCAGCCCATGACTATACAGCACACAAGGCTGGACACACACAGCTGGCAGCCTTTAGGCTAAATAACACAACTACCACTTTTAGTAAGGGTTTAGCAGGATCACAGATACATTAAAAGACACGCAATCATTCATTGCAATAAACATATTTAGCAAATACCTAACAACTAATAGGATCTTTATGTTGGTACTCTAACATACTGTAAATACACTTCTACTGTTACTGTTACTATCTATAACAGTAACAACAGTTGTCATCAGTGAGCAGTTTCATATAGACTAATGGTGCAATCCATTTTACTTGGAAAAACGGAAACGACCTGCATTGAAAGATGCAATGGAACGCTCACTCAAGTCAGAAACTCTGGCAGGATATCTCAAGCCCGAGTTCGCCGATATAAACACACATGACGTCACAGCGATGTGGTGGCGTGGGAGCACACAGTTGGCATTAAGACCATCAGAATTCCTACTTTATATAGCGCTTGTGACATATTTGCAAGCATGCGGTACTAGTCTATAGTCTGTAGTCTATAGTCTATATTTCTTCCATCTCTTTCAGTGTGATAATGTGTTAAATCAGCTGCTCTAGTCTAGTGTTACCATTTATCTTCACTAATGGCGCTGTGGACAAATAGACCAAACTGATGGCTATTTGGCCTCGGTGGAACATGGACACTCAAAGCATTTAGAGACTTGCCATGAACTTCAGTTTGCTGCAGGTGTCCATGTTTTTCCGTGCAGATGCACTGGGACACATTTAGACTGGAAGGCAGCAATGCCAACTCGGAAATATTGACTTCCGACCTGCAATGGATTGCAGCATGTTATATAAGTCCCGCCTCTAACTACACTGAGCAATCACAGCTGGGCGAAGGTTGTTGTTGACTAATGTTACCTCCTCCTGTTTGCTACCTAAATGTGAGAGGGATTCTTAAGATCTTAAGAGGCAATCTGATTTAAATGCTAAATGCACCACCCTAGTTTATGTACTAGAAAGACAAGGCTGGTTTGGAATGCAAAGCATGTTGGAATGTGGTTTTAGGAAAGATCACATCCTCAGCAAGTGCTCCACCCTTTGAGGAAAGACATTTCACACACACACGCACACACACGCACACACGCACACACACACACACACACACACACAGTGTATATATGAATGAACAGCTTCAGTCAGTTTATATAAAGATAATAATGCGCAAGACTGAATGAACAGCTTCAGTCAGTTTAAATAAAGATAATACTGCACAAGACTGAATGAACAGCTTCAGTCAGTTTATATAAACATAATACTGCACAAGACTGAATGAACAGCTTCAGTCAGTTTATATACAGATACAGGTAATACCAGCTGAGACCACTGGTCATACTCGCAGCTATAGCTGTAGTGCAGGTCTAACTGCAATCCACGATAGCCTGATGTGTTATCCAATTACCTGACAGGTACAATATTTTGCACAGTAAGTGTCTGCTCTTTTTCAGACAGCTTCAATGCATCTGTTTAACAAAACCATCTTGCGTGTCATGTTACAAACGTAAGTCCTATTTGTTTAGTTTTGGAGCATGTTTCCAAGTTGGCGGGCGGCGTTTCCTCTGAGAAGGAAGCTTGGTGAGTCACACTAGTGATTCATAAACTTGCCGTCAGTCACTATCAGCGTGAAGCTAGCAGTTAGAGTTAGCTTGCGTGTCCCCTTCCTGTTGGCTTTCATAAAGCATGTGTGCTGTCCAAGTTCACTGCTCATTACATGTAAGCTTCAGCGGTCCAAAGACTAGATTGCGTTGTCTGTTGCTTCAACGCTGGCATCCTATTTGTCTTCAGCCCACACTGACATACACTGACAAACACACGCGAGGCGCTATGGTGGCAGAGTGCAGCACAGCCTACACCGCAGTACATTTACGAGCTGTTACAAGCAGTTATTTAAAACCTCGCCCCCCCTAAGCAGTTATTTAAAACCTCGCTCCCCCGCTCCCCCCCCCCACCGCATTCGCTACTCAGGAAACTCCCAGTGTGAATTAAAGATCGGCAGTGACGATGCCTTAATCGTAACCTTTCACAGTGTTCTGTCAGACAGCGCAGTTAGACACGTAAGCACAAAAACAAGTTTCTATAACCTTTGCACAGCGTCTCTGTGATCTGATAAGCATGACCCACTTGTAATTGCCCACGTTTGGTGAATTATTCGTGATATTGATTGAATGATTAGACTTTGGTACAGAGAAAAGGCCCTATGTGTGTGTGTGTACATGTGTGTGTGTGTGTGTTGCAGAGAAAAGGCCCTAAGGCAGTGTGTGTGTGTGTGTGTGTGTGTGTTGCAGAGAAAAGGCCCTATGGCATTGTGTCTGTGTGTGTGTGTGTGTGTGTGTGTGTGTGTGTGTGTGTGTGTGTGTGTGTGTGTGTGTGTGTGTGTGTGTGCGCGTGTGTGTGTCTGCTGTCTGCGCACAGAGAAAAGGCCCTCTGTGAGCAGTGGAAGGTTTTAGAGGTCATTAGAGGTCAGGGAGATATCTACACGACAGCAATTCCAGCTCACAGCACCACCGCCCCCCCCGGTCTGCAGTCAAAGGAGAAGTTCAACTCTGCAAAAACATCCGTGTTCCTGAGAGAACTGTATTCACACACACACACACACACACACACACACACACACGCACACGCACACGCACACACACACACACACATAGAAACCCAACTGTCAGGCAGACGCCCATTTGTGTTTTTCTTCCTCTGCGACTGCATAGGAGACGTTTTCATTATCCAGCCGCTTGAGTTACTGTTGGAGTTACATGTTGACAAACGTACTGTAGTGTTCTAACAGTTTCCCCAAGTCCTCCTCTTGCTAAATAAATAATAATACATTTGTTACACCAATATTGTTCACAGGGAACAGTGTGTGCACATTTATATCGTAGATATTAATAACGCTATTCCAAAGCACGCTTGTTTGTATACAGAAATAGCCAACGCGTCTGCCTGACGTTTACCCTATAGCCTTTACAGTGCGTCTGCTCGCTGAGGTCCCCTAGTGGTGGCACAGAGTGGAGCTGCTCACGCTGTGATTGGCAGGACCAGGGTGCGGTGGCCATCACAAGCCTTCGCCTAAGTAGAAAGCCGTGTCTCATATTTATTCTCATCCAGGGTCACTCACGTCACAGCGCTAGTGGAACCAACCTCTGACCATTGAGCTTCCCGCGACTCCCGCGTCCTGCATCGTTCAAAGGTGGAGTCCAACTGTAAGCTAATACACTCCTCAGTCCAGTGAATGTCTCCTCGAGGTCCGCTACGCTAGCTGCCCGTCCTGTGTGCGCACTGAAAACATAACCGGCTGTTCTTACGCAGCCCTGGCTCTGTTAATGGGAACGCAAATAAAGTGGTGCAGACCGCACCACACAACACTGTACCAGCCTTGGAAATGCGTATCCAATGTGTGGGGCTGAGGGAACGGTTGACTCTACCTTTAACTGTTACACGTTACACACCTTCCTTTCAGAAATGTGAACAGATTTAACAGCGAACCATGAACGAAAATCTAAACATCTGACTATAAGCTCGGCTAATTAGAAGGGCTTTCTCACATGCAACACAAGAACAAAAGCACCGTTTAGACACTGCTTAGATCTCCAAGGGCCCTCAGACCCACCTATTAGAGATTATGAATATGCCTAGACCTGCATGTGAGGTGTAGACCGACGCCTCAATCACCACTGGTTACGGTGCAGACGTGGCCACCGTGCTAGAGACACCACCGCCTTGCTCCTTCACCCATAGTCTTCCTTTCCCTCCTGTCAGCTGCTTGCTTTGTTGAAACAGGCACTAGGACCCTGGGGACAAGCACGCATGTTTTATTTTTATATATACCGGTACAGTCTATGGTAACCTCTGGCGCTAAAATATGAATCCAACGCAGAAGTGCCAAATTATTCAGTTCCTCGAATGGCCAAATTTGAAAATATCCAACTTTACAGCAGAAACAAACAAACAAACAAACAAACAAAAAAAATATTTAAAATAAATACATACTGTAGCTAGTTTCCTCATTTATGACAACTGTGAACGTTTATGGGTATTATGAGTAGCCGGGAGTTACAGGCGGAGTTATGTGCGCCAATATGCGACGGCCAGAGCCAGCACAGCTTTACCTGCCAACCGTGTAACCTACGGGTGACGTCACGGATGTTTTGTCCACATATTCATGGTTTTTACAACCGTGTGACACCCTGGTCCTCTGACACGCACACACACACACACACACACACACACACCTTTCGGTCAAAACACAGGCGTGTCAGTGGGTTCAACTGTAGCAGCTGCGCAAACGTCACGCTCGTGCACGCATCAGGCGTGCTCCGTGCACTGATAAAGATGAGATGACGTCTCGACGGCTCTCATTTAATTCGCATCTGGCAAATTGGAGTCCCATTGGGAAAGTACAGGATTGATTTGTGTCTGAAAAGTGCGTGGTGAGATAGAGAGAGAGAGAGTGAGAGAGAGAGAGAGAGAAGGGGGGGTAGGAGGTGTTTGTGAGAGAGAGAGAGGGAGAGGGAGAGAGAGAGAGGTGTTTAAAGGGTTTTAACCTGCTGCTTAAGCAGCTGAGCATCCAGGTAATTCGCTGGTCTGTGGTACGGAGGACGCCACTGCAACAAAGCTGGCTTGTATTGTATTGTTGATATGACTGAACAATGGGAGCTGTTTGTAATCTGGATGGCTATCAGATTGCATCATCACGCGTCACTGCATTATGTGTCTGTCAGCTCTGTTTGAAGTAACCAAATAGCTTTGATTTGACCGTTTGCCAGGGAACCTTACTGTCTTGGGTGTTTTTGGTTAGAGTCTGATGATAATGAGCGAGTAGTTGTCTTCAAAGGCTCGTCACGAGGCAACATCACTTCTCACCAAAGTCAATATGGTCGTGCTATGTGCGTGTTTATTGTCTGTTAAGAGCGAAGTCAGCATGGTTTATAGTAATGGTTGAGATAAACTTTGATGAATAGTAAGGCAAGCAATGGCACAAGAATCACTGTGTCCAGCGGCAGATTTCCAAACACAGAGACATTGCTCAGCCTCTACATACCAGATGTTGTCACCGAGAAGGACTCCTAAGTGTAACCACAGTCAAAACATTAGCGCGAGATGAGTGCTCAAGTGGGGACATGCCCAGAAGTTAAGATAAAGATCCCATGAATTGCTTGAAAAAAAGAATAGGCTTCAGAGAGAGGGACAAACAAAAGCAAATGTTTTTCGTGGGGGTGGGGCGGCAGGCGGTCGCATTTAAAACTATTGTAGAAACATTGTGCATTCCTCATTGTGGTGTGCAGCCTTAAAATGGCTGATAGATTCCAGCAAATTTGTCAGTTGGTCTCCTTGCGTGACTGTATGAAGCATCATCGGGTGTTTTGATGCGATTATAGCCCACTGCTGGTGACATATTTGTGTGACGCTCTTCGAAATTTGAGAAAAATGTTGACAGGCTTTTCAGGTTCATTGAAAACATCCTGTGTCTGCTAACTGTTATAGCCTGTGCGGTGACGGCACATCTTTCGATGTAATTTAGCGTATTCTGACTGTATCGGAAACACACACAGTGGAAACTTGCAGCTCAAAGAAACACGCTTGTCTCCGAGGCATTCGTACAAAATAACAGAGTTAAGAGAAACGCTTAACAACTGACATACAGCTGCCACTTGCATGGTGTCTGTGGGGGTGTCTAGTCCTGTGTGTTATTGAACCCAACTAACTGACGATCGGATCAGAATATTTGATTATAATACAGAAGGACAAGCGCTTCCCTTAAATGTCCCCTTAATCCATGGCATGACTCCCTGGGAAAAAGGGGCATTCTAAAGGGATGACAGCTTTTTTTATTTTCCTTGAACCAATGCCTGTTGGCTCACAATCTCAGACTCGTCTTTCAGAATATCGTGAGAGTGAAAGCAACCACTGGGAAGGCAAAGAGCTCTAATTATGTTTTCATTTCTTGCAATTGCATTTTGCGGAGGACTTGTTTTTAGGCCATACATCCTGTAACACAGAACTGATTCTCCCTGCATGGTAAAGCTTTATATCCTTCCGCTTGGCCGGAGTTCGGTTTGCCCACCATGATTTTTGTGACATTTGAAAGCTTCCATATTTGTCCGTATGCCGAAACCAAAGTCCACTATTATGGTTCACATGTCTTACAGGAATGAGAATACTTCCAAATGCCAATGCCAAAGAAATAATCCAGAAGATATGGAAATAATTATCAATACAAATAAAAAAATAAACACATTATTTTTATTTATGTAGTTAATTGCATATGTTTTGTTTGTTTATGTTGCAGTTTACATTGTTTACACACTAGGGCTAGGGGTTGTTCTAGCTAGCTAGGCTTTGTGTTGAGCTTTCCCTTAGACCATACAGATTGCATCTGTCTAAATTTAGACAAATGATAGTGTCCATTGTCAATGTTTTTGTCTTAACACTATTCCCGCACAAGCACAATGCCTCTGTAAAGCGATCAGCTGCCTGGGAAACGATATGGATCAGTGTAGTGATACGGTATGTGTTGTAGAAGACAACATTCTGCCCCATCAGCGCCTCAGACCATTTGCACACAGATATAAAGGGCTGAGACCTACCAGAATAGCACACGGTGTGGAATGCAAATATGATCTCTCCCTACCCAGACGTCATGTCATAAATACAGTACAGGGACTGGTATTTATCTGTGCATTCTCTTGCATGTGCACCAGTTAGCAGCACTCCCAGGTTATAATAGCAGGTTCTGATACAACAGCTTATTGCAAGCCAATATAAACATCGTTATACTGTCCAAAATGATTTCCACTCTCTCCGTCAAATGCCTGGGTTGTCCTCTTGTCTGATATGAAAAGAAGTGCTGATCTCCCTTGGAAGCGGGCCATGGATGCAATGGCGGCATTAATTAGCTGACTGACAGCAGGGTGAACCTATGGTTTGCGTGGCCCCGCTCATTGGCTGTCGCTCACTACAAGCTCCGCCTTTTCCTGCACATCTGCGTGAGAACAGAGATCTGTGTGCAGGATCTGCTGGAACTAAATGTTTTCAAATCAAGATAATATTCCCCTATGCATTGCTGGCATGCTTTTTAACCCCCACCCTCCCCCCATCCCTCCTACCACCACCACCTTTCTCTTGGTCGGCCCCCAACACATCTCCATGGCTACAGAGTTTTCCTTTTCTCTTCACTTCTACTCTTACACTCAGACTGTTTTCCTCGTCTGTCATGTTTATCAAGTAGCGGTCATTTCTTCTCATTTCCAGTATAACGTGCCATATTTCTATGCCATTTTATGATTTGGCCAGGCCAGAATTAAAAGTCTGAGAGCACATAGACAGTCTACAAGACACAAATACAGGACACATGTCTTGTATTTGGTCTCCTGTAGACCAAACTGACTGAATAGTCAAGTACTAACGATGTAGTCGGCTTTAAGTTAAAACACTTTTTGTTAAATTGACCAAATATCTCCTCACATTTTGCACGTTTACCATTCAAAAATAATCCTTCTACACAGCCTGGCTCTGTAAATAGGAACATAAAGTAGCGAACACCGCTCACAATGCCCTTCACAATGCCTTTCAATGTGTGGGGCGGGGCTTTTGAGGGAGTTTGTTTTGATTTGAGCTCCAAGTTAGAAAGCGCAACCCCACCTCTAATCGCAGTGAGTGATCAGTTTTTGCTTAATAGCATGCAGTGAATGGTTCCAGTGAATATGTCATACAGCTGTCTTAGATAGAGGGATAGTTTCACAAGGTTGAAATAGATGTGGAAGCGTGCTTCTAAATCTGAGGCGATGCAGACTTTTCTTCGCAGCGGCCTGCCACATGCCAACCTATGTGACGATAAACATATTCAGTCAAGATTGAAGCTAACGCTAATGCTAATCTTTAGGAACCCCCTTAGAATATACACTGTGTGTGTGTGTGCTGCTGTGTACATACTGTAAGTAGTATACGCATCTTTGTTTATGGCTCCATTAACTGTCATACCAGATTGCATGAAGAATATTCAGTCTTTGGATTTCACATAATTACACGATACTCGAAATATGTCAAATCCTTCAAAAGCTCCCCAAATGACAAGCGAGTTGTCTTGTGTTGCAAGCTCACATCAAAAGCCTCCTCTGTATTCCAATCCTGTAATGGCCTGTGTTTTCACCAGGAAACCACAGTTTGATGTTGGATAGAATAGAGGCCCCTCTCTCTCTCTCTCTCTCTCTCTCTCTCTCTCTCTCTCTCTCTTCTTTGTGTTTCTCTTTCTGCCTCGACTGAGTGTGTGTGTGTGTGTGTGTGTGTGAGCGTGTGTGTGTGTGTGTGTGCGTGCGCACGTGCTTGTGTGTCACTGTTGCTTAACTTGAAACACCTGAG
>JAODUE010010027.1:0-27940 GCA_027564755.1 Amblyopsis hoosieri | reverse complement strand
AGTTGATCACGCCGTGGATTTGCGTTTTGCCATTTAATAAAAGGTAAATAAATATCGGCTGCTAAGAGTAGTTGCCGCATGAATGCGTGTTACCCAATGACGAAGTGACGATTTAATCCAATCAGTAGTATTCATTGTTGTCACGTCACATTTTGGTATCGTCTCAGCTCGCTTGGAACCTCGACAAAGCAGGTACTAGAAAAAGTACCTGGTACCAGGTACTATCCCAACTTTTGCAGTATGGAAAAGCAAAAAAGGCGAGGCGAGTTGAGTCGAGTTGATTCGGTACTATGCAATGGAAAAGCTGCTAAAGCGAGTAGAGGCGAGGCGAGGCGAGCTGGTACCAGCAATGGAAAAGCGCCAATAGACTTGTGAGCGACAATGCTAACAACCAATGAAAATCGACTTCCTCACTTTCGGAAAGTCGGTCTCTAGCTTACAGGGTTAGAGTATGTATCAGACGGAAAAACAAAACATTGGGAAACTAAACAACACTGGTCTGGCTGTTTGTCGGTCTTGTTAAATAAATAAGGATAGAACACAATTCTGCCTGCTGGAAAAACACAGGATGCATATTCATGGGAGGGTCGAGGGTAGATTGGGAGTGTCGCGCAAAAATATGGGAGGAGATGTGCAAGTAGAGAATTCTGTTGAATGTATGCAAACTGCAATGCAAAGCGCAAGTCGGTTTTGCAGTGAAAATTCTCCGCCTCTGAAAAGCAGGTGTTTGCAAAGCAGTGAGCGCGTTTCTTTGAGCAGGGGAAGGAAGCAACGGCAAGATTCATCTCAGCAAGATGAAGACTCATGCCATGGAGAAACGTGCTGAAGGATTTTATTGCTTGTGTACTGTTAAAATAAATGTTAATTCCACTTCTTTCATTTAAATTGTATAGGCTATAGTCACCCAAACATAATTACACTGAACAAAATTATAAACGCAACACTTTTGTTTTTGACCCCATTCATCATGAGCTGAACTCAAATATCTAATACTTTCTCTATGTACACAAAAGGCCTATTTCTCTCAAATATTGTTCACGTACCCTGATGTCATCATCTTGGTAAACACTTTTTATGAAGGGGTGACAAACACTTTTGCATTGAAGGGTTCCAGAATGATACTGATACTGTAAATTATATTGAAGCTCGCAAGATCTGGGTGGTCTCACAAGGTTCTAGTTATGGTAGGTTTGGGCATAAAAGCAGAGGGACATTTTTTAAGATTATAAAATTGACCTCAATATTATCCAAAACCACAGAAACAAATGTGTATAAAATATTGATTTGTCTTACACGAATTCGTTTTATACAGCCTGGGGTCGTATTGACCCCAAGGAACACCGATGCTCATGTTTGTTCATTTTAGCCAAGTTAAGAAAGTCTCCCCCATGGATGTATAATAAGAACTGTCTTCCCATTCTCTTCTTGCCCACTAATGTTGGCGCCAGACACATATAGTGAAATAGGAAATGTAGCTGTAATAGGGCTACGAATGTCAGCTCCACTTTTTAGCACGTACAAACATTGTATTTTAAGAGAGTGGCTAGGGCATGACATCACCGTAAAAACTTTGTTTTGTGTTTCAACAAAAATTTGTTTTGTGTTTCAACACAAATGCTAAATTAAGAAGGAATATTGAAGATGTTTTTGCTTAAAACTGTGCTCCCATGCCACCACATTGCTGTGTAACGTCATACTGTATGTGTCTATGTCGATGAACGGGCTTGATAAATCCTGCCCAAGTTTCCAACTTGAAATTCCGACTTGAATGAGCATTCTATTGCATTTTTCCGTGTCGGACTACAATGGATTGCACCATAATGATATTGAATGGAATTTAGGAAGATTAAATAATAATATTAGAGAATTAAATATAGCATCATTTGTTTGCACAATTATCTCTAGTGGCAACATGTGGAGTGGGGCTCTGCCCCACCGGCCCCTAATGACCATGGCATGACCATGAGACTACCAGTCTCCACTGCAAAGTAATATGGGAGCTGAACACAGATTTTATTTGTGCTCTCATTTTACCTATATAATCAAATCAATGTTTTTACACCGTGCTTATATCCCCAAATAGCCGCAACATCCCAAGAATTCCCTTGAATGGGAAATCACAATTTCCCCAAAAATTAAACTTGTTTAATCTACGTTTTGCCAAAGACCGTCCCCTCCAGTCCAAAGCGTATTAGAACATTTTTACCCTCCAGCTTCTTGGAAACCGACCATGCAGTAGCCTACCCCTGACAGTTCCAGACCAGAACATTACTCATATTATATGGGAGACGAAGAAGAAAGAATGAAGTTAGAGAAGGGAAAAATAAATAAAAGTAAAAACAACTGAGGATGAGAAGAGATCCAAAGTAAACAGACTATTCCTCTTTGGCTCCTGTTAAGAGACTTGAGAGACAGAAAAATCAATAATGGCAGCCACCCAGACAGACAAATAAAGAAGGCTTTTTACAGTAGCACACAGCCTGTGATGACTGCAAATTTAATAAGAAAGTGCTGTTTATTAAAGGGAAAATGAGATGCCATGTAATGCTTTGCCCTGGTCAAAAATGCAATGTTGCTAAGGGCAGAAGAAGGACCATAATGCATTGTGACCATGCATAAAATGTGTGTGCTCTTTGAGTATGGGAACAACAATTGGGGAAAACAATGAGAAAATATTGCAAAAGAGAGAGGCTACAAAATAATGGCCTGATGGGCATGTGGCTGAGAAGTGGTACGAAGTAACAAACATAACACGGTTTATTGGGATGCTTATAGTTACAGTATGCCTGGGAAGAAGATGTATTGATTAATGTAAAACATTTCCTTCTTCCGCTGATTGCATGCGAGAAAGAATTCATATCGAGCACTATTAGAAAGAAGAAATGAAGTATCTTGTAAAGAATAGTTTTCCTGTGAAAGCAACAATCATTTTATTTGAGGCAATTATAATTTCCAATCACTTATAACGGTACTGTAGGATAGCATCTGAGATAATTCTTCCCTTAAATCCTTTCTTTCCAAATACAAAAGCTGACCCCTCTACTTTCTCTCATCTGGTAGTCCTTCCTAGCATAATCCAAGCCCCCAAATTCATTACTAATTCTTCATTAAAGATTCATCCTTCATCAATGTCACTGTTGAATTCAGCTGGCTGCAGAAAAGTATGTAGTCAGCTTCTTCCATAAAGGTCAGCAGAAGAAAAAAAAGAATGTCTTCCCTGAAATGTTTGACCGTCACTGATGGTTTCTTCTTAATAACATGACTAAATGTCAGCAGTATCTGTGTGAAGATGGCAGGGAAAAGTCAGTCAGTTTTATGATGGTTATGAGCTGAACGCAAGTTAGTTATTAGATACGGTGTGGGAAAGGATTATATGATAGGCTACAAGAATAAAAGGATTATGCTCAAAGAACTCATCTGAACCTGACATGCATGCCAATATCATACATAACCATAATACCGCTGATAATACCACTGTAGATTATGGCTAGGTACTGTGCATTAGTTTCAAGGAGCAATGATAACAATTACACATAGGGAAAGACAAGACCATTTTAAAGACCATTTTATTTTTAGTAAGATGCAAGGTCTCCAATGACTCGAATAAATTGATGTAATAAAGCTTTTTACTTTAGGCAGAAGGAAAAACTCTCACCAGGGATTTTGGTAGATGGAACTCCAACTCAAAGGTCAAATCCACTGCTTGCCACTGAACCACAACTAATGCCGTAATGTATGATGGAGGTTGTGTGCAATTTAGCAACATTAATCAGGCTACATAACTTAAAAGTTTTCAAACAGCTCCACATCTCACATATAGAGCTGTATTTCCATCAACCATGAAACAATAGTTAAGTAAGCTTTCATGCAAAGACGTTATCTATAATCTGCTTCGGTCATTTAACAAATGATAATTGAGAACAAATCCATCTTTCAATTCTGCTATATCCGGCACTCTCTAAAAGACTGTTGGGAGCCTCGTATACTGTAACTCCTTTGAGAGCCACTGAAAGAATATTATCTCATAAAGAGAAATATCTCATTACAGGTTGCCTTGAGATTGATTTCTCAGGTAAGAAGGGTAGTCTCAGGTTCAGCTTTCCCCTTCTTTCACTTAATATTCTTTATTTTCCATTTAAACCATACACGTACATGCTGTATTAATACGTGTATTGAAGGATCACAAAACGTTATTTATGATTTATATTTGTTTGCGTATTGCTTTTGACCTAACGCTTCACTGGGTAATGTCTATCACATTTGCATATATATGCATTTCAAACATCAGATTTGGTATCCACATTTTACACTAATTGCTCACTAAATCTAATATGAGATGGGATTACTTGGGCGACACCAGTGCTGCCTAGACAACAGCTTGCCGTATTACATTTAACACTGAAACTGATCTCGTTAGCTTTTGATAGCAGCCCTGCATTTACTATAGTACAGAGATGTGTGTACTTGCAGCATTATTGTTATGGCAACACTGTCCAGCTATAGCAAACTGAAGTCCAGCCTTCTGTTCTTCGTTTCCAATGAGGACACGACACAATGTTCTTACAGTAGAAGATTAAATCGGTTGTTAAACAGTGTGTTTTGGTAATGAGAGATCCAGAACAGAAAAAATGCTTAACTAGTAGGAAGCACTTAACAAGGGTTCGTCAAATATATACTGTGTATTATAGATTGCATTATAGCCAGTCAAGACTGTAAGCGGATGTCCCTCTCTCCATCCGTCCATATCACCTCATTCCTCAAATTCCTCTCCGACACCAGTGAGTCTCAGGCAATCTCAGCTGATGCTGACAACAGCTTCCTCCCATTTGTCTGACAACAACTGAACAAAATGGACCTCATAAAAGGCAGTCCAAAAAAAGCATTTGGCCCAAGCCCACTTGGGAACCCTCAATAACCACTTCCAAGGACTTAATGCGTTTATGGCCTTTTTTTGTCAACAGGTGGCACTGTTTAGAAGAACCACAATTTCTCTCATGATGCGACAGAGCTTCAAATAACAAGACAGATGGTCAAATAAGACAGTCGGGCAATAATGTCAGCAGAAAGGAAAATGTAGTATTGAGAGAAAAATAAATTTGACATATAAAACATGAAAATCCTTATTACCCTGTTTACTCCCATTATAAAAGAGGGGGTTCAGTTTTGTGTTCTTACAGCCATACACATAATTAGTTAATGCCATGTAGACGCATCTTCTAAAATGTTCTATTAACAAGCTCACACACAAACATAATAAAAAGAGATTTGTTACGTAAATGAGGTTTATGGAGACCTTAACAAAATGAAACTGCAGTTTTATATCAACATGGCAGAAATATAGAAATGTTGACATAAGCGTCTTTCATTCTACGTACAAGAAGCAAGAAGAAAACCTTGCTTTTTCCTCAGACATACACATTACCTGTATACACATGCTTTCAAATGAAAGGCATGTTTACTTGCCATGATTCTACCCTTCTAAAATATAAATTAATTCCATCAATTATTTTAATAAAAAAAACCATGGATAATTTTTCCAATCCAGTTTATTCTTCGTCAGCAAATAAGGTGGAAAATGGAAGCAAACAGAAAGAATGGGAACAGACAATTCCATTTTCATGTTGGTTTATCATCACATTACAACTGGAATAAAATGCAGCTTTCTATGCTAAACTGTAAGTAAATCTTAAAACGCAAAAAGGGTTTAAATAAGAATTTCTTTAAGATACAGAATATTCATTCATTAACTTCTATTTGTCCTTTCCACAGCTCACCAGAAACAAAATATAATTATAGTAATAATTGCAGATTTCAACACCCGGCTTTCTTTCATCGCATTTTCCCCACCTCTCCCGTGTTATTTTTGTATTTTTTATTTTTATAAGACAAGAACAAGAGGAAGAAGCAAAAACAGTTTATCAATAATGTGGATAGATGAGCTTAGTAAAGATGTGGGCAAGGGGAAACAGTATGCTACCACATGCCGTGATGGAGATTAAACGATAGAGCGGGGGAGGGGAGGGTTGGTGTTTATGAGGTTGTGCGGGGGCTGAGACACAGCGGAGAGGTGCAGTGAAGTGACATACGACTTCAAGGGGCCTTTGGGGGGGCCAGAGCATTGTATTCACTTCCTGCCTAGTGGTGGCTTATGGGAAATGAAGTCCTTGCATAGGACGCTATGAACAGTTACGTAGAAAGACCTGAACTACAACAACCAATCACCATGCGTACGGGAAGTGTCAACGTGGTCGCCTGTGTACTCGGCCAAGTCCAAAACACCCCAGTGCACCGATTCACCGCGGTCTTCACGGATTGAGCTCAGCGTGCACGCCAGTGAGTGTTTTCCGTGTGTGTACAATGTGTGTGTGTGTGTGTGTGTGTGTGTGTGTGTGGGGGGGGGTGTGGAACAGTCAACAACACACCTTGGCACAGTTCGGTCTGTCTGCCGCGTCCGCATGAGTCCTCGTGACCTTTGCACTGCGGCAACCACAGCCCAAACATTGGGGTTGGGATGTGCAAAAGGATAATATATTTCCATGGTTAGAGACAAAAAAAAAAACTAAATAAAAAAAACTAAAGAACATCGATGAGGGTCATGATCCTCCGTAGATAACGTGTTGACCAATCATATGCCCTCTGGCCTAAGATGAACGCATGCACCCAGGAAGGATCAGCTGTGTCTCAGCCTGGCTCCCACACACCTGACCCGAGTGTCACTTACGTGCAGGGTTCTGTTCATTCACTGTAGTCCTCCTGCAGTCACACTGCTCAGCGGGGAAGACGCTCCATCATAAGCGTCTGTACACAACAGGAAGCAACAGCATCCAAATCTGGAGTGTGTGTGTGTGTGTGTGCACACGTGCGTGTGTTTTGAGGGGGGCGGGGAGTTTGTTAAGAAAGGTTGGTTAAGAGATGTGTGGTTGGGGGGGTGACAGAACCTGAGGTCGTGTTTCCGTTTATAGGGGTCGTGGGCAGGTAGGCGTGGCGGTAAGGATGGGGTGGGGGGGGGTGGTAAGACACTGACTTGAAGCTGGCTGGCTGTGTGCGCTTCACAAGTTCAATGCGCGGCGTACGTTGCTAAGCAGCTCTGTTGAATTTTGAGGTAAAGAGCATGGCCTACAAAACAACACCGGGGCAAACGGTGTGTCAAATGCATGACTAGCCTCTCTTCCTCGATTGCTGCAGTTCTTAGTTTTTTGAGGTAAGAAGCAGTCTTAAATGGGCTTCTGGGACCACACTGTACGAAGCGTTAAGATGTCTCCTTTAAGTTTTATTCATTCCATTGCTCCCATCATTGTGTGTTCAGAAGCTCCCAAAAAACACAAAAACAAAGTGTACAAATAAGTGTGTACATTTCCTTTCCTGCTTGGTATTGTTCTTATTTCCTGGGTTGGATTTCACAAAAAGCATCTGAATAGCAAGGATGCAAAAACAATACGGGAGGGGAATCAAATCTAAGAGTAATAGTCATTAGGAACAAATGCAGAGGAGGTGATTGTCCCAAGAAAAAAAAAGAAAAAAATATTTCAAAACTAAAAGTTAAACATCCTTGTTAGCGCCAAGACACCATCCATCCCCTACAGATACCCCCATCCCGCCCATCCCACCCCAGGAGCTACTGCTTCAAGAGCATTCCTCTCCGATGCGCTGGCAGGAGCGGCCCACCTTGCGGTCCAGCTTGACCATCTTGAGGACGGCCTCTTGGCGGCCACGGCCCAGGTGGTCGAACAGACAATCGTGCTGCTCGGGCAGCCGATGGAGCATGCAGAACACGTAGCCTGTGTGCACGGAGGGGGAAGGGAAAAGAATTAAGAGACTACCGAGACTACAGATTGTATTAAGTTCACAAGGACCAAGGACTTCAGTCTGTGGCATCCGTGTTGCCATGCTAACAACTTATAAAATTGTACAAAACAAAAAGGGACCTGAACCTGACCATGTTGGATTTGGAAGGAAACTTAAATTAAAAAAAAAGTGTATGGGAAGCTACAGTACTAGTTTTACTGTTGTTACCAGAGGAAGCAAACTATTTGGTACCTTCCTCATGTGACTAATGTTACTGTTTCCAATAAAAAAGCTTGGAGAAGCCAGTTAGCTCTCAGTCTTAAATGTGTTCATTAATACATATAATAATGTTTACTGGCATTCAATGTGTAATGATTAAAATCCCAGGGTGACAGCTCATCGCTATGCAATTAAAAGCCTGTGCGCTTAATTAACGCGCAAGCCGAGCCCGAGGCTGCGAGACACTGGCCTAAAACCATAATTATTTCCATCTGCTTTTTGCACCACCGATGTCCCTGGACGAGACCAATGGCAGGAAACACAGCCAGACAGGCCTGGTGGCCATTTCAATTTGGTGGCAAAACACAAATCATTAACAATAATAATTCTAATGAGGGTGGGCTGTATGTAAATACAACCTCTAAGAAATTTCTGAAAAGCATTAGCTATTCAACCAAATGCCGCTGAGCTACAGTTGAGCAAAGTTGAGTGAGTAGCCAATATCTATCGAGTGTCGTAGCACGAGGTCAGATAGATGCGTCTGGATGTCTAATTTAACCCATTCACATGCTATAAAGCTCCCAAGCAAACAGCTTTAAATCCACAGCACAACCTTCTGCTGCACCATTAGGAAAGTAATCGGCAATTACCGCCAACAGTCACAAATCAGTGCAATTGCCAGCATTATCCCATTCGGCCTATAAGAACTCTGAACTTGACTATTAATGGACAGCCTGTGTGTTTACTGAGGATGGTGACAGAAGGTCACTCAATTTCCAATTTGGAAACAACCGTGCAGCTTTAAGTAGAAGGTCTTTAAGCAGTGGAGTTGTGACTTGTTAAGTACTTTAATTTGTATGCAAACAAGTTGATTGGGGGGCATAGCGATGGTTTAACTGCATTAGCGTTCGTGGTAATTGGCTTATGCATTATGTGCAATCAGATAAACAGCCAGATCTCTAGTAATGGTCCCGCCAAGGCTACAGAGAGCATTGAGGTCAACAACATTAAAGTCAAACACAATGCACATACTTCACGGGGTCTGCATTTCCTCAAACTAGTTACACTTTAATGCATATAATCTGTGATTAGTTACAATTAAAGTGTAAATTAATCTGTGATGAAACACATCAATTCTGGTGTATATATTGACAAAATTCCCATTTTTATAAAAATCGGCATGTTATGTGCTGAATAAGGATCTACACGTCATATCCGTTAAAAATCACCCCTGGACCTGGTACACTCTGTTTGCTCATACGTCATCAAATTAAAATGTTAATGTTAATAGGGTCCCCCTCTCGGCCCCTCCCCTCACTCAGCTCCTTGACGGAAGTTGTAGTGGGTGGAGTCAGGCTCAGCGCTGGGGTGCAGTTACACTTTAACATTTTCTTCTAGGGGATCTGTAACAACTTTCTGAAATGATTTCAAACCATACAAAAATGACATTAAATGGGTCACTGGACAAACATGATGGTCGTGGGATACTCATCAGAGCACACTACAGCTTAGTGATTTTGTCTCCCTGGGAGAGTTCAAAGCTTCGATGAAGAACTTTGTAATCAAGGAGTGAAAATTACTACTTCTAAGATGGATGTTGCAACAAGTTTATGTTGTCCCGTGCTCTAATGTGCTCCATTTTAATGTTTTAACTGTAATTGTGTGCTGTATTGGCCAGGCCAGGCGATTTTAATATAAAATTAATTTTCTGGTTAAATAAAAAAAAAAAAAAAGGGGTAAAAAAAACAAAGCAATGCACCATCAGTAATAATGTAAAATGCTGCATTCATTTGAGCGGGGACATTTGCAATAGCGTGCACTGTACAGTACAGTAAACACGCGAGCGTGCAGGCGCATGCATGCGTGAGGGACAGGCTACCGTACCGCAGCGGCAGAAGCCCAGCTCTTGCTGTACGAGCTCCAGCTTGGTTTGGCAGCGGTGACAGCGTCTGCGGCTCCGCTGCTTGGAACTGCCACGGGAGGAGGACGAGGACGAAGATGACGAAGATGACGAAGATGACTCCGGGGCCTCTGGCACCTCGCCCACTCGCATCCTCTTCTCGGGAGAAACGTCGCTCTCCGACTCCGAAGCTGGGTGTGGGGAATGCGGTAACGTTAAATAACATTCATCAAAACACATTGGAGGAGGCTGCTGCTGGTTCACTGGAAGGTTAATCAACAGGGACTTTATAAACAGCATCCACGCACATGCAGATCTGTTTGCCCAGGGGATTACCGGCCGCCGCTGGTTTAGAATAGCAACGGTTCCTGGATCTACACTCGGTAACGGCCATCGGTTCGCTCACTAGAGCCGAAACGGCAGCTTTAGAGCTTGCTGCCACGGTGACCTGTTGGCTGAGAACTGTCTTTTCCACTCGATGTATGAGGTGTGGATCTACAGACCGCACCAGTGTATCCTCATGCAGGTCTAAAACCATCTGTTCACTTCACTCCCCTGTGGAGTTTACATAATCAAATATGTTATCTCTGTACATTTTCCCGTGGCAACCATCAGAGCCCAGGCAACCGTCGCGATGATCCACTTTGTCATAAATGTACTTTTAGACACATACTGTCTAAACGTATGTGTCATACCATCAATAACAAGGAATAGGTAGTCAAGTTAGCCTGTCAAGTTAGAAAGCTGTCAATAGTTTGGGAATACAAGGAGAAATGTTTCAAATATTGTTACAAAGATCTTCCTGAGGCAAGGACTTCTCCTCTAAAGTCGCTGAAGGACCACATTTTATTTAGCGCTCAAACACACCATTATCTTCCTTAGTGCGATATGCAACTGTGAGTCGCTTAAGGCCTACAGGGACAGAAAACGTGTCCTTTTATATCTGGTAAAGGGTGTTTTGGAGTATAATGCGTCAGGATTTAGTGTTTCTCCTTTTACAGAGAAACACTAACACCATTCAGGCTATAGCACCTGGAGCAGGGTGAGCGTGTAGCTACTGTCACCGGCCAGCTGGAAATTCAGCTCCGCGTCGCTCATCAATCCTGCAGTTTTTCCCCTCCTAGCTAGGCTGAACGCAGATCAGCGCTCAATAAATCTCTGAGAAGTAGGGCAAGCACAACAAACCTGATCCTCTTGTCCTGTCCCATCGATCCCTGCGTGCGTGTGCGGGAGCGAGAGAGTTTGTGTGTGTGTGAGAAAGACGAAAGACAAAAAAAAAAAAAAAAAAAAAATCCTCCATTCCTTCCGACTATCTGTTATCCTGGTAAATCTCTGTGGCCAATTAAAAAGCTAAATACTATTTTTATGTTCAAAGATTGCAGGTTGATATAAAAACAGTATTTGCATAGCAGAGAGCTGTTAGAAATCCCTGATGTGTCTAGTAGGTTGCAAAAACAAACAGTTAAAACAGCACGCATTGCTTGATCATTTCAATTGGAGTTAAGAATTTATGGTCATGACACTCACAGTAGAAATCACCCTTATTATAAATGGCTATGCCGTTACAGATAAGAATAACCTTATTTCTGGACCTCAGTCAGTCGGGACAGGAGTCTTTGAATACAGTATGATCTATCCACTACAAATGCCTGCTTCAGTAGTTGCCTGCCTGCCTGTTACATTTTTACAGATGCAGTCCACTGCAGCCATGATATCTGTCCCTCTTGTCATTTCCCACAGAAGGGCCAATTAGCCCAACCATACTGAATGTGTCTGCTGCCATTCTCCCATTCTGCCTCCTTAAGTGCAGATGATGCAGTGCAAACAGGCTGAGTGCTGTGTGCTCTGCTGAGACGCACCTGACTCAAAGGGCCTTTTTGTGGGGGTGGAGACCGTGCCGAGAGCGGTGTCTGTGCTGGATACTTCTGAAAGAGGGAGAGACGGGGGGTGAGAGGTGGAGGAACCAAGATGAGTGATGCAGAAAGAGATTTTATATATATAAAATCAAAACAAAAAGGGAGTATAAAACACAGGCGAATGCTAACTGCATTCAGCAGAACAGCAGGCCACAACATCGGCGTCTTGGCCGCTTACAATTTCTTGGAATGCCGATAGAAAACCAGAGAAATAAAAATTGATGGATCACACCGAGGGAACATCAGCCTGTAAGACCACGCGGAGTACAAGCATTCTAGCTAAACAGATTATAGCGGGAGGTTATTGCGTCATTTTGGTTGTATGATGCATGTAAAGTTAGAAAGAAATATGGGCATGTCAATAATTAAAATACCGGAGCGTTGACATTTTTTTATAAAAAATAAATCAGACATGAGGCATAAAAGTATGTCTCAGAAACGCAAGAGTGCATGGTGCGCGCCCAGAGTGCACTGATAAACACAGGCATGTTTCTAAAGTGTATACACTATGCATGGAGTAAAATATGCATCCAGGGTGCAACAACAGACATAAAAAAAAGAGACAACTAAACGTTTTATAACAATGCTACGTTTAGTTTCACAATGACAAGACTATACTGGCACATACATAAATGAAACTAGTTACAGCACTAACATTCTGAATTCAAAAATGACACCATTTGTATTAATGAAAAACAAGTTTCATTGTGCAAAAAATCATCTGCACTTCTAGACTTCCAAATTAACTTTCGAGTACACTACAATTTCAAGGCATACAATTGTAACAGCACATCTCCATAAATGACTTAGAAGGCGTAAAACCAATAATATAATAATATAAATACGCAGCTACATTGTTTCAATGGTGGTATATATTTGGCACGTAGGGTCACACCTTTTTCTTAGCTGATGGCTTGTGTGGACTCAAACATATTTCGTCATGCTTCAGATTGTTTATTACATGTGTCAATTATTATATGACCACTTCATGGCAGCAAAACCCTGTATAGTGCAATATAACCACAGCATTTATTTTTAAGGATTACATTTCTGCATTGCTATTAGATGGCCACTGCATTTCTCCTACAACGTCTTTGGAAACATCTCACAGTTCATTAAGGCTGCAGCCTGCAGCCCATACATACTGTAGCAGCAACAAATAGGCCTCTGTGCAGTTAAGAAGGATGCCCTGGCAACAGTGATCATCTTCTTTCTCCTTCTCTATTCAATGCATAACCTTTCCCATCCTTCTTTCTATCTGTGCCACCAGGACAAATATAGCCAGAGCAGGGCCACTGCAGCTGCTACTGCTGCTGCTTTGGTTGGCAGAAAGTAGACACTGTCTCCTACAATATCAAGCTCTGGACTGAGAGCCACAGTGACCTAGCTTTGGCCAAGAAAGACTCATCATCTACCGTGTTTTCCGACTCATTAACCTAAAGTGATTTTGAATGGTTGTACTTTTCGGTCCACAATTTTGTGACTTCCATATGCTGAGATTTAGATTTTTGGACACTGTATTCAATTATCAAAGTGATATGTTTCATTTGGTTTAATTTCTCAAAACGCATAGTTCGAACACATCCATGAAGCTGGTCAAGCATTTCCTGTGAAAAATATGTCATTCCGTTCTGTAAAAATGTCAGAGACATCACTTGGAAATGATGGAAGCCAATGGAGGGTTAAACAGATGACAAATTTAGACAACCACAATAGATTTGGTTCATTAGCCTAAACAACGCAAACAAACGAATGAATATTTCCTCCAGAACATAAGTTTATGTAAGCTACACTTGAACACCACAGCGGAGGTTGTGAGGTTTTCTTATTGCTTATGACTGCAGGCTTGTGAGTATAGTATTGTGAACACACCCAGTGTCTCACATCTCATACTGGACAGCACAGCCGATACCTGCTTGCATTCAACCGAAGTAGCGTTGAAATCAGTCTATTATCTACAACAGTGGTTCGATGGGAATCATGGGATATGACTATCAGAATTTAAATAGCATATGTTGCCATAATTGTTAGTAGTTGTATAGTAGTACAGTATAGATTCCTTTGATGTATTCTGCTATTGGCCTATATGAAATACTATGAAATATTATTATGGCTGTTATGTTTCTACCACCTCTGGAGATTGTGCGGGTCACGAGTCTCTTGAGATGTCCCCTTGAGATGTAGCATCTAATTTTCAAGGGGATATACAGTATAGACTGATACAAAATAAAACGCAGAACAAAAACAGCTTTATATAACATACACGCTGGAAATATACACAAAAGAAGAAGAAGAAACATCTCGCTCCCACCCACACCCCCAACCACAACAAGACAAATTGAATACAATGACCCGGATATCAAATCATACATTAGCATAATGAGCCATTAAAACAGTTTGTCTTGAGGATTGTAAGTATTGTACACTCAAATTAAACGCAAAAGAGTTTATTTTAAAGATGAGAAAAAAATGATGTCTTGAAGCAGCCTAAGAGGTAATAGATCTCCCTTTAAATAAAATTGTACTTAAAGTAAAATAAATAAAACCCAAAGAAAATGTGTCGACAGGGAATGAGTAACAGAAATGTGCTCATTTTAAGGTCGTCCATCCCTGGCCCTTCTTTTAGAAAAGCAATGCTTCCATTACAGAAACGGAAATAAGCAGACCTGAACCATCCCACCTGGCATGAAGTAACAGTCGAGACATTGTTATCGACATGCAGACACGGTCACCTCATTCACAGGACACAACCTTTCCATGATGCCTATAATCTTTTGCCTTTTTAAATCCATGCCCTGTGTATTTGTTCCAGCTTCTGATTTTAACTTGTACTGTTGTATGATGCACTTCATTCACTTCACCTAGGGCAGCTGAATGTAAAATTAATTAACGTTTTGAAAGGCATCCCCAAACACTTTTATTAGGATTTTTCATTTTTATTATAATTTCTTCTTCTTCTTCTTCTACTACTACTACAACTACTACATAGCTCACCCTCCTGCGCAGGCGAAGAGGCGGTCCCGGCATCTGTTGGCGAAGGCTCCTCTGAGGCGGCAGGCGTAGACGTCAGGGACTGGCCGATGCCGCCGCTGGCTTGGCTGCAGAACCCATCAGATTGGCTGCCGCTGCTGGAAGCAGGCGTCGCGGTACATTCCTCCTCAGGCTGCTTCTTCTGGACGTCTAGGGGGAGGGGCAAACAAAATGGGTACAAAAGGACGCATGAGTGTGTATATATACGTTTAATGCATGTCTCAGTGCAGAGGATAAGGAGCTTTGTTCTCCATTCGGTGCCTTCATTTAAAAAAGGACCCATTCCATGAAAACCAAGTATTTCTGGAATTAGCAATGTCGATGTGACACGGAGAAGTAGTAAGCCTTTGAAAGTGGACTGTTAGCTTCCTGGTATGTATTTGCAAAAAAAAGTGAGAGAGGCGGGGAAACAGGCGAATGAGAGAAAAGTGCATATGTTGCGTAATTACTGCAGTTTGTTTGGTAACGCCCCTATGAGGATATGGCCAGCTACATATTATACAAGGCAAGGAACTGATGTTGATTGTCAGTACATAAACCATAAGTAAAAGTTTAATGTTCAACATTTGCAGATTACCAAATCTGTAAATCTAGTTTTTGATACAGTAACTGGTAGGCCACCGTAGCATTAACAACTAGTCTGCAGGACAGGCATGTTATCAAGAGTGATGCACTGTGCACATCAATAACTACATTAGATTATTATAGGCTATTGTTCAGAAACAGTAAACGGATTAGAAATAGGCTACTTGTGTTGATTTACTTAACCTAAACATTGCTCATTGATAAAGACGTACTTGCGTGTCGTACCGAAATGTATCCCCTGCCGGAAACGGATTGCCATTTTTGGTACCGCAAGTAATAATGCTTTTATCTGGGTCAGTCATATCATACAAAACATTTAACGTTATGTCCGTGATAATAACAAAGACAGAATATATCTTTGTTTAAATTTCTTGTTTAGCCGAATATCACTTGGTGGCTAGCTGCTAGCAACCTATCTATCATAACCATGTACCATAGTGGCAAGAACGTCTGCGGTTTCGTGCCATGTAACCCTTTATTCATTAATTAATACATGCTTATGGGTTACATGGCTGCTTAGCGGGCAAGGATGGCTGCAATGTTGTGCTATGGTGTAAAGCAGTCATACCCTCACGTCAACACAGATAGGTGGAGGTCGGGGTGGGCTGGGCAGTGGCTTGATAAATTTAAAGCAACAGTCACTGAAATCTGTTTTTTTGAGAGTTGTGGTTATTATCATGCTATTCCACATAATTTTTGTGGTATTTTCACCTAAGCTGGTCAACTACATTGCTTTGAGAAGTCAAGGAACTGTGTCAACAAGTGAAAAGGAGCATAAAATGACTCCTTTAAAGGCCAAAGTGGAGGAACTTTGATGGGGAAAAAAGAATTCAACAAACACGTCAAATGAACGGCATTTACATCTGATAGAATCAGCCAGTGATCATACTTTCCCCCTCAAAGCTAACGCTCCTGTCAGCAGGTATCCATCCTCTTGTATGATTAGATACTAGATACTATCAAGCCTGGATCCAATGCATTTTCATGCTCATGAGCAGCAGTGGTTTCCTCTGAGGAGGCAGTATGAATACAGACACTGAGCATTCAGACTGGACCCGCCAATCTGTGGGCCAAACAAATTCTGGGTTTACATGTATGTAAAACACAACACTGTGCTACTGTTACTGGTTTAACCCCTGGACTGCAGAATTTAATTCAGGAATGCAGCACCATGTCATTGCATGATGCTTTAGTAAGTTGGAGAAAATACAAATGGTAAGTGAAAAGTATATATTGTAAATTGTGTCCTGAAATTTGTTTGGTTGTCTAAAATGTAGGCAACATTTTATTTTAATAAAGAGTGGTCTGCAGAAAATGCTGGTGGATATGACGTAGTAAAGTGGGGTTGTATGAAAAAGTTGTTTCCCCATTGGCTTCAAAGGTAGATTTTTAGTTAAGATACTCTCACTCTCTCTCTCTCTCTCTCTCTACGTGAATTTGTATTATGAAGCTCGTCTGATTTATAACAATACGACTGAAGAGAATATGGTTTTTGCATCATCTTAAAGAACCTGGATAAACACACAAGTGGGTTCACTTATTGTCCACCACAGTGTTTTTGTTAAACAATGTAGCTTCCTTAGCTAATCAAGTTCTCACGCTGATGTCCAGCAAAAGAGAATACTCAGATACTTTAATATAATACTTAATATGTTAAACATGATTCCTCAAAAATGTAACGCGTAATGGCAATTCTGATCTTCACACATTGTTAAATTCACCAAGATATATGTGCATGTTGGATTGTTCATAATACATTGTACTGTACCTGTAGAGCCGGCCATCAGCTTGGTTTTACATGTACCTACTGTAATGTCAGCCTCTTCCGTCCATTAGCACTACGTCTCATAAGCAACTCTGTGCTGAACATCTGATACATAAGCTCGAAAACACTTTAGATTGTCATTGGCTGTTAGCATTGTCACACGTCTGTATTCGTCTTTCCAATTATTTTAAGCAGTAACAATAGCCTACTTATTTAACAGATTTGCAAACAGCCATGCTCGTGTTATATAGTTTCCCAACAAATTCAGTGTAAGTTGAATGTCTTGACTTGGTCATTGATTTATGTAGTTGGTCTTGTGCATGTCAATCAAAATACCTCCCCTTTTAAGTAGGTGGATCACGACGCAGTTAGGCAGAGCTGTGTTTTACCCAATGTTTTTGACCTTCCTTGCCCCTCCCACTACTATGGCATCACAACCAGGTATAGATAAAAAATAAAACAGAATATTCAGGTCAAACGAAGAGATAAAAGCCTGTCCAAACTGAAAGCTGGGAAATGGAATGACGTTTTAATTCACGGTGAACATCAGTGGGAGGACTACATTTCTTAAGTAAGGAAGCTACAGAGTCAAGGATTTACCTAAAGTTCAATTCCACATTAAGATTTTCTGCCTGCCGTTTGTTACGCCCACAAGCATTTCAAGGTTATTCCAGAACAGCTCCAGTAGCGCACACAGCCTATGACACAGACACGCACGTCTGCGATGTCAACCGGGACACAAGGGCAGACAGTCAGTAAGATATATAAATACGCAGACACAGTTAAATAGCATAACAAGTACGTACCTGCAAAACACTTGGAGCAGAGATTCATGGTTTTGCTTGACCTGGGGTGAGTAGAAGTGGAAAAGAGAATGTATTAGTGAAACGATAATGCGTGGCAAAAAATACGTAACAGGGCCCAAAAAGGGTATTTTGACATCTGATAATGACGGTGGCACAGTAATAATCAGTCTAGTCTAACTGAGTGACACCTTGGACAAGAAGCTAGTTCACTGCACTTTCCTATCCACAGACAATCACCACCGCACACTACCCATAGGGAAGGATAGGATATGATATGCTACTGACCAGGATGAAGGCTAAACAGCTGCCATGTTGTTCTAGTGATGTGGCACACAGCATCCACTCTGTCCAAATGGGACATGGTACAGTAAGCACAGTTCATATTCGGTTGTCGTCATTTGACTACAGTACAGTACGGTTCGATCTGCTTACACTTGCTTTTTTACTTTGTGAGATAGCAAAGTAATTGGATAAAGAACAGCTAGGACACTGTTGTTGTGAGCGGTCTGCACCACGTTCTGTTCCTATTTACAAAGCCAGGGTTGCGTAGAAACACCAGATAATTGTTTCAGCACACACAGAACAGAACACAGAACACAGAAATATTGCTAACTTTACAAACTATCAAAAATTAACTACTCCAGATTCAGCCGGTCTTTCAGGTCTCTGGAGTTGGGTCAATTTCAGTGGCACAATTCTCTCAATAAATGGCTCAATTCAGTCTCTTCTCTATCCCCCTTCCATGCCATCCGCCCAGCAAGCATGACGGTCGGTGCTATCAGTCACATTCTATTTATTTTGGGCACTCCGCTGAACACCCTTGTCCCCATTTCTAAATGCAGGGTCAGTAGCAGTCAACCCACTGAAGTGTCTGTGTCTGCAGTGCACTCTGTACAGTCAGTGTCTTCAGAAAATATTCAGACCCCTTCACTTTTCCACACATTACATTGTGTTGTAGCCTAGACTTCGTTTCAAATGGATACATTTGCCATTTTGTCCATTCATTTATCAAAAATGTGTTTCCAGAAATTGTTATATTTATATATATGTACTAAAATTAAAAGTATGCATTTATGAAAGCAGAGGCAGAGCTACCGGTATATAGTATTTTGTACCGTATGGGTAAAATTATGGTACTGTAGTGCGCAATCAAAGCGGAATTGTGTTCCCAGTACTGTGTGTGTGTGTGTGTGTGTGTGTGTGTGTGTGTGTGTGTGTGTGTGTATATATATCCATCCTATTGTTTGTGGTTTGTGTCCGTAAAGACATACCTATTTAGATTTTCTGTGACTCATAAATAAAGTTAACTTGAGCAATTAGCTGTGAAATTTGTTTTTGCATTGTAAATCCTCCCACACACGGCGTTATGCCCACGATTATGCCCATTTTGGTCCTCTTATTGGCAGATGTAGTGGTTTATGAGTAAATGGAACGAACACGTAATTTTCAAACAAGATGTCAGACTAAATGCTAATCCACCCAGCTATCAAAATACTAAAAGAAAATCCAAATCCACGCCATTTGTAGGCAAGTCAAGGAGACCAAGTCGAGGGCATATCATGTGATCGGCATAAAATGTATAAAATACGGTGCCTGTGTGTATAAAATACTCGTAAAGATGCTTTTAAAGAAATAAGAAAAGAACATGCAACTTGCAAGTTTAATTTTGCCATAAGAATCAGTCTGGAAGCCTCGGAATCATTCTGAATGTGTCCGAGTAGCAACTGAACTTTCCAATCAGCGTCGTGTTTATAGCTATATGGGCGTGGTTTAGGTGTGCAGACAGCGAAAACGACCAGATGGTTCAATCAACTGACAAGTATTTTTTTTAACCTGCCAACAGTTTTCAATGTACAACTCCCCAGATGGACTTGTGACAACAATTTCTCTGGCATGTCAGGTTAACAGCCAACCATAGCACAGATTAAACCTGAGCTCAGCGTTCCTCTCTGAGCATTGAGTGGAAGTGAAAAACAGTAAAGGTTACCATGACGCCAAACATACAGTAGGTCACTCGGGGGAATAATAGGTCAATATAAAAAGGTGGATAGCAGGAAAACAGACAGTTAACATATTTTTCCAAAATCTCGCTCTAGCTGCGAGACGTCATGCGTGCACCGCTACGAGCTTTGCACACCTGGAAATGGGTAGTCTATCCAATTCTTCCTGGCAGATCCTCTTAAGATTTTATGGCAAGCAACTGTGAACTGCCATCTTTAGGTCTCTCAACAGATGTTCTATGGGGTTTAAGTCTGGGCTTTGGCTGGGCCACTAAAAGGAAAGTCAGTGACTTGTCTTGACTGTACGGTTTGGGTCATTGTCGTGCCGAAAGCTGAACCATTGCCACCAGTCTCAGAGCTCTGTATTTGGCTGCATTCATCCTTCCCTCAATTATGGCCAGTCTCCCTGTCCCTGCTGCTACGAAGCGCTACCACAGCATGATGACATGAGCACCCCGCTTCACCGTATGCAGTGGCCAGGTGAGGAGTAGTCCTTGGTGTTCAAACACCAGACACTTGGAGTTCTGCCCATAGAGTTCAGTTTTTGTCTCCCCAGACCACAGAAATGTTCCTTTAAATGCAATTTGGCAAGTCCAAGCGGGCTGTCATGTGCAGGCTTTTTCTCAAGAGTGTCTTTTTTTAAGACACTCTACCATAAAAGGCCTGATTGCTGGAGTGGTGCTGAGATGACCGTCCATCCGGCAGGTTCTGTCTGCAAAGGACGTCCAAAGCTCCATTACAGTTACAGTTCTTGGTCACCTTCTCCTTGCCAAGTGACTCAGTCTTAACTGGATGGCCAGATCTAGGAAGAGTCATGGTGATTACATTTCAAACTTTTGATGTGAACGTGCTCCTGGGAACACTCATTAAAATTATTCTTTACCCTCTGTATGATCTATAGCTCGTCACAATTGTATCGCAGTGTTAGAATGTTCACAGTAATTACTATATCAACTTATGAGATATATGAAAGTGACCTTGACCATTGTTCAGAAGTGGGAAACATTGCCCATTGTATTTACACGTGTGTTGCTGACATAAGAAAGTTAGCTATGTTGTGCTGCTCCCATCTGCCTGCCCAGGCAACGCTCCACACACACACACACACATTCACGCGTACACAAAGGGTCCTCAAGGCTATTGGGGGTTTTCTTAGTGGTTTTCTCCAACAACTGCATGATTCCAGCCAGTGGGCTTGGGAGAACATATGTAAAAATGCGTAATTTGTTTTATTTTATGAAGGTTTTTTTTTATTTTAAATTTAGTAAAGCAATGAAATTGGTTTAACTAATCACAACTAAATATTTAGGTAATTTAGGTTGAGGTAAGCCTGATTGTGATCAATTTGTGTTTTGGTATTTTTAGACTAATCGACTAGTCTAAATTTAAATTTTTGTTTAACCGACGGCAAAATTAGTCGCTAGGATCATCCCTAGTCTACATAAGACAACATGGTAAAGTATCATTGCAAGCCTCATATGATTAAAGTAAGTTTACATTTGACAATTTTCTTAATGTTAGCAATATTATTGACTCGCTACTTGCCCGCATACTGCAACGATCTCCCAAACATATTTGAACTGGATCACTTTCATTCTAAAATACTGGATGACGTTTCTGCTTTTCCGGGACAAGATGGGATTCCCCATTAGGATTAATTTTCTTGTTTATATACACAATCGCTTGATTAAGTCATTCCACCCTAATTCTTGTGGAATTATGTCTGACGATAAGAAAATGACCATACAATACATTAACTGCTAACTGGAATCTGCAATCATTGCATTAAGTGCTTGAATAATTTTAAGAGAAAGAAAGAAAAAAAAAAGTGTAACCTACACACATTATTATGTGATTATATTATCATATATCAGTAACATAAAATGCTATTAAAATATATTTGATTGATTGCCATTATTTATGGGACAATATGTCACCAACAACAGTTATTGTGACAGGCCTACGTGGAGGTCTGCAGAGTCCCTTGGACTTCATGGATGTTCATTTATGTTCCGACATGCAGTTTGAATCGTGGGACCTTATGTACAGTGCGTGTACACATAAGGTACAGGTGTGTACACTATGTCCAATCAACTCCATTGCCCCAGGTGGACTGCAATTAAGTTCTATGCAAATCTCAAGGATAATTTACCAAGCAAGATGCCCCTGATCACATTTTGGAGTACCACAATAAAGAGTCAGTTTTTAATTTTGCATAAATTCACCATATAAGTTATTGATTGTGGAATAATGATCAGAATGGCTATTTCCTCCATATAAAAGTGAGCCACCACAATTATATCTAAAGAATTTTAAAAAGGTCAAGGTGTCTAAAAACATTAATGCCACTGGGATATATATAGGCTATAAAACCCAAGAAAAATACAATATTTTCATAGTAGGCCTAATTAAGTTAAGGAAGTGTTTATGGAAGGATATGCCCACCGGTGTTGCTACAACTGTTTTGATTGCCTCATCTAGCTCTACCACCATTTCGAAACACGCTTGACTTAAATTTTCATCTCACTAAACCATCCTGTCTGTCAGCAGGGTGGCTGTGAAAACACTAATGGGAACAGTTTTTCCAGACTATAATAATAAGAGCAACAGTCGGGCGTGGCCAGGCTACACACTGGCATGTGTCGATTGGATGTAAACCTCTCTGTTGCAGTGGAAGAAGTTTGAGCTGTATTAGTATATTATTGTCCTTTGTTAGCAGCACTTAAAAGCTTAAAAGGCAAGGTTAGTCATTTTCAAGAACGCTTATGAATAATATCCCTCCGCGCATCCGCGGCGTGACGTTTTACTCGACTCATTGAAACACGTTTTGAAACAAAGCATAGTAATACGGGCTTTGGTGATATTCTGATTTTCGCCACATTGTTTATATTCCTAAATGGAGGCTGTGTAGAATTATCAGAACTTTTTTTCAACACGCAGAGTACAGTAAGATAGCGAAATACGAGGATATATTTGGTGTATTTGACAAAATGTGAATTATCTTACAAATTAGGTTGAAATAGCTGACTATACCTTTAATATGAGCGTGCCGTCAGATGTGCTGAAAAGACGAGGGAAGTAGAAAAGACAGAAGGAAGAGACTCCAGAGAGCAGGAAGCCAACTACAGGTAAACGATGATGATCATCTCCTGTTACAGACCTTGCGATGATCGAAGCAATCACAATCACAGGCTAATTAATGAAACGGAAAGCGGTAATAGAGACAGATAGATAAGCAGAAAGATAACCAGACTGCTAGGCAAAGGAAAATGTGTGTGGATCCTATCCTATGTAATCATCCAGCGTTTAGAGTTAGCCCACCGCTGCTTCTAATGAGAAGCTGATTGGCAATGTCTGGCATCGGGCTATAGTCTAAGTAAAAGGAAGGACATCACAGTGCTTGGTGAATGAAGTATTTTAAGACCTATGTCTACTGACTGTACCTTCACCTACCGAAGTGTTCAGCATTTACAATGTCCCACATGTTTTAGACCAAAGCCAACTAAGACCATTTTTATGTTGTTGAATAATAGCATACAGCTAGACATTGCATAACTAATACAAAACAACCAAATGGTGAAAATCTTCCTTCGCGAGTTCAAAACATAATTAGCTTATTAGAAAAAAGGTAGTCTATAGTTTCTAAGGTTTGCTTTAGCAATGCTGGTTTGCCATTAGAAAGCTTGTTTCTTCCACAAAGGCAAGCAGCCAAGGCCTGGGCCTTAAACGTCCTTCAACAAAACACTTTATTACAGTACATTTTAAAAGCCGAAGTAGATTCAGCTCAGCAACATCCATTTTGCTAAGACACTCTCGGGGGCTGGAAGTTGCTCATTAAGAGTCTCAGAGACTCCTCTCAGTTGCCAAGATGGGGGGAGGGGAGAGATGGCGACAGGAGGGGAAAATAAATAAAAGGCAGAAAATCCTCGTTGTCCTTTCTCTAAACTTTTCCTCTTTCCCGTTCTCCCTCCACCGTCTAAGATCACCCTGAGCCAATCAAGGCTGCTCCTCTCAGAGGGGAATAACAAAGCGGGTGCAGGGATTAATTTGACATCTCCTGTTAAATGTCAGACGCAATTAAGACTTATGAGACACAGCTAATCAAAATTACACAGGATCTACCCGAGTGTGCCTGCTTAAACTAACACTGGGAAAGATGGAGAAACGAAAGGTCGGAGAAAGTGTACAGCACCTAGACATCTTCATCAAGGAAAAAGAGAAAAAAAAGAAATATGAGCATGTTTAGCTCAATAGACCTTTCCGATCTGTCAATCACACGTCAATAATAACCAGATTACCAGATTTTCCTTAGCAATGCCTTATGTCCCACAAACAAAGCTAAATGTTAGCCATCATTAGTCAGACTACCAGAGCAGAATTTAAAATTACTTTACCATTTATCATAGATCGCCACAGGGTAGATTAACATTTATCATACGTTTTCACAGGGCACTAGAATGCTAAATAAATGCTTGTGCACGCTTATAAATGTGTCATTACCGATACATGCGATTCGGGAACGTGCAATTCTGACGAGAAATCCTGCCAGACTATAATGTGAAGTTCAGCAGGGAGCTCATCGTCCTCTTTTCAAACCAGAAAACAGTTTGCTAAACTAAAATTACAATGGATTAATAGATTGTGGGAGGCGGCTGAACTGAACATCATTAACACACACGAGGCTGTATTTGCCTACAGTTACGGTACTGGCTATGTACGTAGCCGTTTAATGCTTTCTGTAACAGCCAGAATATGCATTACAGCCAGTGTTGTATATGGTACAGTATATCCCTGACTAAAGAAGTTGAGCCTCTCTCTAGAACACTGTTTGACAAGGTAGACTATAATTTAGCAAGAAGCACAGTGCAATATTATTAGTAATCTGAGAGTGAATATCATAGAATGTCCCACAAGCTACAAAAGTTTGTGGGACATTAACAACAGTAACCAATATAGGCGGGTCTTGCAGTCTGAGTCGGAAAGGTCTTTTGGTAGACCTCCTTTCACCAATGGTTATAATTATTATTTATACACAGTAATAATGACAACAATGTAACAACATATTTAAAAGGCACCTAGAATTCTTCTTGAGTTAAAGACTTAATTTCATCCTGAAAAAAATGAATTAGGCATTCTGTCATGCAGCATTTCCACTGCATGGCAGTGGAAAATACTTTCAGGCACAACTCTCAAAGCTTTAATATGCGTTAAATTTGTGATGTGGTCATTTTAAATTGCAATCTCTCATAGTGTACAACATGTCATTGTCATTCAATTGGTGCGCTTTCAAATAAATTATTTTACTATTAAAACAGACCGTGTCATTAAACATTTAAGTGTTTTACCTTTTTATTTAGATGCATTTTAAATTAGCATGTTCTATTAAATTAAATGAAAAACAAAGGCCTTCAGCATGCCATATGTTAATGGGGCTGAGTTTGTCTGCTAGAATGTAGCCTAAACACACTGATGGATAGATGGACAGTAGCCTACTAATTTTATGGGAATTGGTCACAGAAATATTCATATAGAAATTTTAGAAAACGTACGTACTGTAGCCCGAAGCTGTATATGCATGGCTGTAGCATATAAAAAGCATAGCATATAAAAAATATATAGAGTACCAATGCAAATTCTGAAGTTTGGAAGAAAGAGAAAGGAAGCACATTGAATGGTAATTACATTTGCATGGATGCAGTTGTAAACAGTATATTATTGATAAATATATGGTCAAACTAATAACCAGAAATTGACGTCATAACAATATGCTTACATTTACAAAAATCTGCTGGAAAAAAAAACAAAAAAACAAAAAGGCCTTACAGTTAGGAGAATGTTTTTCTTGTCGGGAGCACCTGTCCACCACATATGTTTACAAGATCACAGTCAAGATTGGGGGCAGGTCCGAGTTGCAAAAGACCCTTGTATGGTTTTAAGCCAACGATAAAAATATTTGCTTGTAATGGTACGAGCATAGTTTAGCATCTGGCGGGTCAATGTAGCCATCTGTTGCGACCATGTCAACCATTAAAATCATCACGGTTGTACATGTTTATAGCTGGGCCATGTCTGAGCTTGTTATTCGATGCTGCCTAGCCTGCTGAGCTACCGTAAGGTTGCTAACCACTGTCAATGTACCTGGATACTACGGTGGCAGACATTCCCACACCCCTAACACTGTCGTCATGAAAATGCTCCCAACCATCGCTCACTTCTACCGTACTAATGCGACTCATCTCGGAGCAAGTTAGCTAGTTAGCTGCTACTGGTAGCTAACCCTACAAAGCAATGTGGGCGGGGGTTACAACAAGGAAAGCAGCTCATCCTTCATACAGCTTCTAACGTCCACTGCTAGCAACTTAGCTACTAGTAGCGTCTGTTTTGCAACAATTGCCAAATAAGACATTTTACATAGCATTCGCCTTACCCCCAAAAGCCACAAGGGCAGCGCGGGGGTATAACGTTACTCGAAGGCTTGCTGCGTTCACTCCCCGTGTCACCCATGTCGGTCTTCTGTCCGAGGCTATCCGACTAGCGTAGCAGGTGATCCGGGGATGGGGTTAGGGCCTCGTATTTGTGTTAAGATCCTTTGCTTCAATGTCGAACACGGGAACAATAATCCAGCCAAATTATTCCTCCTAACTGTAAATAGACACGTAATAGTTCGGTGACGGGAACGACAGATGACGTCGTAGCAGGTAACGGGTTTAAATTGAGTTAATTTGTAAACCAACGTCGAACAGAACCACCGGGGAATCACGGGCCGATCAGCTGGAGTGAGGAAGAAACCAATGTGACGGAGAGGTAGGGGGACATAAGTGAGCCATCGGAGGAGGGTTAATATTACACTAACATCTCCGTGATTGAAAAGATACAATTAAAATAGCTGTTTACAATATATGAATAATATAATATAAATATATTACCATATATTTCGCAAATACCCACAAACGTACATTGTCACTTCTAATTTAAGATGTTTGTGTTCTAAGGTTTCTATGGTATGATCCATTCATATTTTTTTTCTAGAAGTAGACCTAGAGTGGTCGTACTCCCAAAATACTTGTAAACTAATTTAATCCACAAATAAGTTATCTTAGTTATATTATATGGAAGCTAGTGATGAATAAAATAAACAAAAGCCTTCTCAAAATAATGATTTAGTATCTCAAAATAATGAGAAACTATATCATAATGACATTTCGGCTACAGCAATATATAAAATAAATAAAACAAGAATAAATATAAACCATGCAATTATATTATTGTATGTCAACATTTTTTCTTGTTTTATTGATTTTAAATTCTTATTGGATCATATTATACATCACTTTGGTCAACATTGGTTGTTTTAAAATTGTGTTGTATAAATTAATTGACTTGATTTGGTATCTAAAAAAAAAATAACGATATCTCTAAATAATGACTTAATATCAAAAAAGTATGAGAAACCACTGGTGTATGAATGTGTGTGTGTGAAGGGTGAATGTGACGCAGTGATGTTATTATATAGTTCTGTGGCTCCAACACTTCAAACAGCCTGTGGGAATAGCGCAATATAATATGCAGTTAATTTAGCATTTATTATAATTACTTAGATCTGCTGAAGATGGTAATTTTGTAGCTTTCTCCCTATGATCTGGAGGCTACGTTTGATATAGATTTTGCCACCTAACATGTTCACAAACAGATCTACATTGAAGATTAGCTTACAGTGTTATTTCAACCTACAGCCATCCCAAACCTCAGATGACATGACATTTATAAGAGTTTTTATGAATGCATATCAAGATTTACTTTAATATCCCATCTGACTATCTACATTTCCGGACCAGTTCCTTCGCTAGGTCGTGGGATAGGACGCTTTTCCAGGCTCCTGAGTCTCAACACATGGCTTTCCAATGTCAGTAGGCAGTATGGTGCCATTTTTATTG